>JAGISJ010000011.1:2128228-2199839 GCA_023375725.1 Nephotettix cincticeps | reverse complement strand
CCTACTCCAAATTCTTTTCCTGCAGATTTTGCTGACTCAAATAATACTTCTGATTGACTTAAGCCAAGATAATCGTTAGTGGAGAAATCGATAAAACTTTTGCTTGGGTTTTTTGGTAACTCTCGATACTTCCCTTTATTTTGTAATATATTACAATACTCATCATATAGTTTGTACACAATCTACTTATTTGAGAAGGAGCTTAAATCATGACAGAAGAATGGACTTTTGCCAAGGCAGATCAAATTTTTAATCTTCCATTTCCTGAATTAATTTATATAGCACAAACAGAACATAGAAAGCAGTTCAATCCTAGTGAAATACAAATTAGTACACTTTTAAGTATTAAGACAGGTAGCTGCCCAGAAAATTGTTCCTACTGTCCCCAATCAGCGCATTATAATACTGGGTTGCAAAAAGAGCCTTTGTTAGAAATTGCTAAGGTGATTGAAGCAGCAAAATGTGCAAAAGAAGCTGGAAGTACTCGTTTCTGTATGGGTGCAGCTTGGCGTGGTCCACGTGATCAAGATTTAAAAATTGTTTGCGAAATGGTCAAAGAGGTAAAAAAATTGGGCCTTGAAACATGTGTTACCCTTGGATTACTAAAAGATCATCAAGCTAATATGCTAAAGGAAGCCGGCTTAGATTTTTACAACCATAATATCGATACATCTGAAGAATATTATAATAAGATTATAACTACACGTACTTTTCAAGACCGCTTAAAGACATTGGAATATGTACGCGCATCTAGAATTAAGGTCTGTTGTGGTGGTATCCTTGGAATGGGTGAAACTAATGAAGATCGAATAAAAATGTTGGTTCTTCTTGCTAACTTGGATGAGCCTCCAGAATCAGTACCAATTAATATGCTGATAAAAATTCCTGGTACTCCTCTTGAGAATGTAGCTGATGTTGATTTGCTTGATTTTGTTCGTACCATTGCAATAGCCAGAATTATGATGCAAAAATCTTATGTACGTTTATCAGCTGGGCGAGAAAAAATGTCAGATGAACTACAAGCATTGTGTTTCCTTGCAGGTGCTAATTCAATTTTTTACGGTGAAAAGCTACTTACAGCTCAAAATCCAGTACCTGAGCAAGACAATCACCTATTTCAAAGATTGGGGTTACGAAAACTTCATATAGGAAATTAAAGGAATTTCTGTATTGACAGAAAAAAGATCTATTTCTTATTATAATTTTGCCTAAAAAATTTTTTCATTCTTGGATATATTATCATTAATTTAGCAAAATATATTATTAAAATCTCAAGCAAAATAACCATTTCCACTGGTCAAAATCAAGGAAGGTGAGAACTGTTTGTTTTGGGATGGGTTGGTCTACCAAGTGTACCATACGAACTTTTTTATATAGTAACTTTACTATACCCTAAAATCAGCTATGTTAGCATGTTTTAGCCACATTTATATATGAACTAGTTTGACTAGCTTCTCGTTGCAACAATTTTGTGCTTTTATTTTCACAACCTATTTTTACGCGGCTTGTTCTCAAAAATATACGACCTTTTTTGAAGGAGTAAATAATTCAATTTGCTGTGACACTAATAGACTGATATTTTTATAAAATCTTTTCTATATTAGTTCAAGCCTTTCAAAAATTTTAAGTCTTTCATATCCACCAAGAAGGTCCTGCAACTGATTCATGACTTACACTACTAAATGCAGAATTTGGTATTTGCAGTTGTTTTACTATCTCTTCTACCTCTATTTTTTCTTTTTCTACTTTCCTCTTTTCTTGGTTCTGTCGCATCTATAAATTGTAGTACAAGAAGATTGTAAAAACTGGAATTATGAGAGTTATAGAGCCATTAACATAGCAAAATTTTCAAAAGTAGAACCATTATCATTAGCTTTAATAATTTGTCTTTTTTGAATCATACGAATATTTTCTATGCCTGTGATGGTAATCTTTGCAGAATGGAAGCTTTTAAACCCAAGCATTGGTTTTATTAATTTTTTGATAAATCTATGATCTTGTTCAACAATATTATTTAGATATCTTACTTGAAAAACCGTGATTCTATAAGGTTCAGGAATTTCCGTATTCAAGTCATCAAGAGCAGCAATATTACTGCCGCTTTTATCAATTACTACTTTCTCAGGAAGATTATTCCTTCTAAAGGCTTTACGAAAGAATGCAAGTGCTGCAGACTTGTCTCTACGAGTACACAGCAGAAAGTCTACAGTATTGCCGAGACTATCTAGTGCTCTGTATAGATAAACCCATTTACCGTTTAATTTTATGTAGGTCTCGTCCATTCTCCAGCTACTGCCAACCTGCTTCTTCCTTTTCCTCACCTCTTCATCTATCAGTGGCACAAATCCACCTTTGTAGCGTAGCATGATCAATTTTCGCTCCTCTTATACTCATCATTTCTTCCAAATCTCGATAGCTCAAAGAAAATCGACACTTCATGTATACTGATAACATTATTATCTCTGCTGAAAAGCTAAATCCTTTGAAATATGGCAATAATTTTGGACTAATACGCAACATCTTTGCTTTTTTAAAGATGATTATATTACTTCTTTTCTATTTTCCTACAAATGAAACTGACTTCGCTTTATAGATGCGACAGAACCGTAGAATCACCTATACCAGGGAAAGTACAGATCTCGATTTTATCAACACAATTATCCACAACTGGCATAGCATTAGAAGAGCTACTTGAAATTGTAAGAAAGCAAGTTACTAGAGATGATATAAGGGTTTTAACAGATACAGTAACAGTAATTGGTTGCAATATTACGGAAATAGATATTCACAGCAGAATGAGCATAAGTCCTGTAATATCAGAGGAAGAAATCACGAAGCAGTTTATTGAGAAGTTTGAAGCAAATAGAAGGCTGGGATGGAATGTTACAAGATCTTGGATAATAGCAAATCTATTTGTAGAGGGTGTAGAAAACGTAGAATTAATAGAGCCAAAAGAGGATGTTATGGTGCTAGGTAATGAATGTGCTCATTTAGGTCATTTAGAACTTGAATTAGTAGAACGTTAAGAATTGTATGAAGCTTGCATTGCAACAACGTTGAGAAAGCGATAAGTTGACAATAGTAAAAATATTATATATACTTATTAAGTAATATATAAATTAAAAATAGTTATGACAGGAGAGATAGAACAGAATATTCAATGTGATTTGGAAAATTTTGCAAGTTGGTTATCACAATTGAGTAAAGAAGAGCTTAAAAAAATAATTTATGAAAAGCACAATATACAAGACGATGAACTTGACGTGCAAATAAAAAGAAAAATCGACAATATTGTTAGAGAAGGTCACAGAGACTGTTTGAACATGTCCAAACTGTTAATCGAAAAAGGATTCTACTCTTATATTATAGATGAGCGCAATAACGGGTTTGATGAAGATTCTGAACCAGTGGAATGGAGAGAAAGTGTTGGACGGCTCATACCTCCAGGAAAGTTTCAATCAAGCATACCTTGTTTTCACTTAGAGAGCAATAATATCTTATACCAATTCCCATTACACAGAGGGCAGATAGACAATAATGGAAAAAAAGCCATACTGAAATAAGTGAAGTAGTTGAGGTTTAAATGGCATTAAAATCAAAATTTTTGGATGAAAAAGTAGTGGAATCAGCAAGAAAAATGCTGAAGGAAGTAAGAAATAATGCATATGTTGCAAAAAAACTGAATGCTATAATTGCAGCAAAAAAGCACGGTATAACAGCTGTAGCAAAAGTATGCTGCATTTCAAGGAACGCAGTAACTTCATGGATAAAGCACTTAAAATTTGGAAGAGAAGACAAACTATTTGTTCCTTTCCAACGCCGTAGAAAAACTAGATTGAATCAAAGTCAACTACAACAAGTTGAAGCGTGGATAGAAGAAAATCCTAATATTACTATTAAAGAAATGAGAATAAGAATAGAGAAAAAGTTCGGCTTAAATATCAGCAAATCTACAGTACATCGCTATATGCAAAAGATGAAATTCTCATATATCACACCAAGACCAGTTCATAATGGACAAGATAAAGACAGACAAAAAGAATTCAAAAAAAAACCTCAATGAAGTTATTAGCAAGCATCCTGAAAAAGAGCTGTTTTTCTTTGATGAATCGCGGTTTGGCACACATTCGAAAATTGGACGTGGGTGGTTTAAAAAGGGGATTAGAACACAGATTAAGATAAAATCAGGTAGGCAAAATTTCTATCTATATAGTGCGGTTAATCCTAGAAATGGAGAGAGCTCTAGCTTACTTGCACCAAATGTCAATACTGATTGTATGAATGTATTTCTTGAGCAGATGTCGCAATATTTGGAAACACAAGAGGCTTTTCTGGTTATGGATTGTGCTAGTTGGCATAAGTCAAAAAATTTAAAGGTACCTAAAAATATTGAAATTATATACCTACCGCCGTACTCACCTGAGCTTAATCCAGTTGAGAGGCTTTGGTTATATATAAAACAGAACATTTTGCGCAATAAGATATACGATACAATTGCTTTGCTTGAGAGCACTTTGTGCAAATTTATTACTTCTCTTACCTACTCCACAATTAAACAACTCTGCAATGTCTCCTATTTGCACTCCTAATAATGGGATTTGGTATTAGTGGGTGAAAATACTGAGCTAATGTTTGATATATCAAATTCATCTGTTGCAAAAGGTGATATTGAGAAAGATAAAAACATTAACAAGTATAGTTTACTCTATGGTAATAATCCGATTCTTCTTGCTATATCTAAAGGGTGGAATCATATTAACGAAGATGACTATAGTAGGATTTGTGATAATCTTCAGGAACACATCAATCAAGGTGAATTGATATTACCTAAATACGAGGAAAATTTGGAACGAAAGCTATGTATAAGAAATGGTATAGATGCAGATAAAAAAATATTAAAAAAATGTTCAGGGCTTTTGAAACAAAGGGATATTATAAGTAAATTACTAGAAAGAGAAGACCTTGATATAAATTGTATTCATCTTTCTAATGGTATGACACCGTTACACATAGCATGCCTTAGAGGTGATTCTCCAGAATTAATTCAAAGATTATTAGACAAAGGAGCAAATCCTGATGCTGTCAATTACAAGGGCGAGAAACCTATTGATATGATTGGCTATAGTTATGAGGACACTCAGAAAATCATAGAGAGCATAACTGGGGGATATAAATTTGAATCTGAGGAAAAGTATGATGAAAATAAATCTGTAGTTGCAACATTACCAACTCGAAAGGAAAGGGAGGATAATATTAAAGTAATAAGAGAAATATTACATGCTGCCAAAAGCCGCTCAAATACTTCTACTGTTGATGATCAAATACCTAAGTATAACAATGCAAAAAAAGCAATAACTATTTCAACATTGGTAGCTATTACAGTAATGTTTCCATTATCTATATATCTTATTGTTCAAGGAAGTTTTGTAGCAGCAGGAATAGTAGTAGGTTGTATTATTGTTGCAGCAGCTGTTCTGTACCATAGCGATAACAGTAAAGCTGATAATAAATTGCCAAGAGGATTACTTAATGATTTTAAATCTGGTCCTGAGAGCTTTAAAGAAAGGAGTTCAATACTTTAAATCACGAGTCAAATCGATAAATAAAACCTAATGTTACTACCCCAAAACGCAACAAAGCAAGAAAAAGCGCTGGTTAATGCAATAGATTATAAAGTAGATATCCAAAGAGGGTTTAAATTTAGATTGGAAGAAGAAACATTGTTGTGGATAATAGAAGAATATGGCTTAGAAGAAATACTACGCTGGATAAAAGATAGAAGAAAAGCCATAGTAGAAGGAGTAAAATTTCAAAGACTGCGAGGAACTCCAGCATCACTCAAAATAGCACTAAAATGGGCAAATATAGAAAATATTACAATTATTGAGGAGCCACCTGGTAAACATTTTTTCGAGTTGCAAATAGGAATAAAAGATGTTCCAAATGACTTTTTTGTGGATGCAGTAGTAGAACTTGCAAAGCTGTCATTACCAGCAAGATCGCGGCTAATGAGGATGTTTAATGATTACTACAACGTTGATAGGTTTATTTTAGATGAAAGCTTTTTTGGAAATTTGTTATCGGATTACTCAGGGATAAAGGTTGAAAAGGATGGACCAGTATTATCGTTTGGTCGGAAGAATACATTTGAGCTAAAAATCTTAAATCCAAGTTTTAAGTTTAGTACTTTTCGTGTTCATTATGAGCAAGCATTTAGTAATGACATATATCGGTTAGATGTGGCAGTACTTGGAGAAACAGAACCTCACATAAAGGATTACAAAGGCATCTATGGAAGGAGTCATCAGTGGTACAACTTAAAAGCACTATATCCATTACCACAAAGTTTATTACCAGCAATTAAGTTTGTCAAAGCACAGATTGTACTGTCAGATAGCTGGAAATTAGGAGAAATAAATAGCTGTTTTCCTCTTTGTTATCAAGAAGAGATAGGAGGCACACTTTTCCTTGGTAATGATAAACTTTCTGATCAGCTATGGAACTTGGAATACAAACCAATTTTGGAAAGATTTAATATCAGCTATGAATATGAAGCAAAGAATCTTACTGATCAAAAGGTTGCGAAAGCTAATTTAACGGAATATCACGTAGCTTGCGAAAATGATAGAAGTTCAGGAAAAGAAGATTCGATACACGAATTAGAAAATTACATTTTAGTATTTTACCCAGGAGTACTGAAATGGCACGAACATCGACATTTGCACAGAAGTTGGAAAGATAGTCAAATAATATCTCTAATAAGTTAAGTACTTATATTTAGATCCTCATATATTATATTAATATTGGGTTAAAGTGTATGAAATAAAAAGAAAAAGACTTGCTTTTTTATGCTAAAACGGACATGACTTGAATAGCAGCAGGTAAATATAAGAAATTTGTCTGACGCTAGAAAAGCTAATTTTGTGAGGTATGAAATGAGTTTTAGCAAGTTTTTTAAAGAAGTATTAAGTAACGGGTTTAAAAACATTAATAAAAGAAATGAAGAAGGAGAGACGATATTACATCAAGCAGTAGAAATCTCCAATTACAAAACGATAAGGTTATTAATAAAAAAAGGGGCAGAGGTAAATGCAAGAGATAAAAATGGTTATACACCTCTGCACTGCGCAGTATTCGCAAAAAGTTTAGAAAATGTAAAAGTGCTGCTAAGGGAAGGAGCAGAAGTAAATGCCACTCAATATGTCACTGGATGTACGCCACTGCACTCTGCATGCAAAATAGGAGGAGCAGGAGTTGAAATAATAAAGAGCTAGTAAAAGCAGGAGCTGAGGTTAATCAACTGAATAAATATGGTGCAACACCAATGTATTACATTTGGGAAAGTGAAAAGTATTGTTCATGGAATAGAGAAGAGAATGAAAAGGCGAGTAAATTTCTGAGAGAACAAGGAGGAATAACAAGAAGTAGAGAACTGACATGCTATGGAATAGAGAGGCTAGTGGGAGAAATAGCAGACATGTTGAATGGGAGCTATATGCCGGAGTTAAAAGTAATAGAGATAGGAGAAATAAGGAAGAAAGACAAATCGCTAATAAAGAAAGAATGTCAAAATTTAGCAAGCAAAATAATGAACCAAGTGAACGAAATGATAGATGAGGTAGCGAAAAGGAATGCTTAAAAGAGGGATTTAAATTTAAAGAAAAGGTGAGGTGGATTATGTTAAAGCTTGGCAAATTTAATAAGTCAGCAAAAGAATTATTAGAGAACTCATATGAAAATATTTATGAAAGAGACGAGAATGAAAGAACAGTTCTGCATTATGCAGTAGACGCAAAAACAGTGAGGTTATTAGTTGAAAAAGGAGTGAATGTGAATGCAGCAGATGTGAAAGGATACACAGCACTGCATCTAGCGGTAACGGAGAAACGTCTAGAAACAGTTAGAGAATTGATAAAGTCAGGAGCAAATGTAAATGCTGAAGAGTATGGCAATAAATGCACTCCATTGCACCTTGCATGTATGGTGGGGAAAGTGGAAATAGTAAAAGAGTTAGTGGAAGCAGGAGGAGAAATAGAACAAGCGGATGCGTTTGGAATGACAGCAATGGATTATGCGAAAAATAGTAAAGAGGTAACTGAAGTATTGAAGAAAGAAATAGACAGAATTGAAAGGTTATTTGAACAGCAAAGTGGGAAATCTTCTATGAGAGGCTAAAAACATGGAGGAAGAAACAGAAAAGAAAGTAATGAATTTAGAGAAAAAAACGTTAGAAGAGCTAAGGAGAATGTGGAAGAAGGTATTTGGGGAAGAGGCACCTAAACATTCAAAGAAATATCTGATACCAAGATTAGCTTATAGAATGCAGGAGGAAGCGTATGGAAAAATGTCAAGAAAGGGGACAAAAAGACTAGAGTATCTGGCAGATCGGCTAGAGAAAGGAAAAAGAATAAGTAGCGATAAACTACCAGTAGAAGGGACAGAATTAATACTAGAGAGAGGAGAAGAGACGCATGCGGTAATGGTAACAGATAAGGGTTTAATCTACAGAGAAGAATTTTGCACGTCATTATCAGCAGTAGCCGGAAAAATAATGGGAATGAGTTACAATGGACCGCTCTTGTTTGGGATGCGTGAAAAGGAGAGAAAAAGTGTGTGAAGAAATAAGATGTGCGATATATACGAGAAAATCAAATGAAGATGGTCTAGAACAAAAGTTTAACAGTCTTGATGCGCAGCGAGTAGCATGTGAAAAATATATAAAGAGCAAAGAAGGCTGGGTAGCATTGGCCAAAAGGTACGATGATGGAGGCTATTCAGGGAAAAATTTAGAAAGACCAGCAATAAAGGAATTATTTGAAGATGTTAAAGGAGGAGAAGTAGATTGTGTAGTAGTATATACTCTGGATAGGCTCTCGAGAGAAACAAAAGACAGCATAGAAGTTACATCATTTTTTAGAAGACATAGAGTAAATTTTGTAGCAGTAACGCAGATATTTGACAATAATACGCCAATGGGGAAGTTTGTACAAACGGTATTATCAGGAGCAGCACAACTAGAAAGAGAGATGATCGTAGAAAGGGTAAAAAATAAAATAGTAACATCAAAGGAGCAGGGGTTATGGATGGGTGGAACTTTACCGCTTGGATATGATGTAAAGGATAAAGAATTAATAATAAATGAGAAAGAAGCAAAAGTGGTAAGTTATATATTTGAAAGATATTTGGAGCTGAAGTCAATGGCAGAGTTGGCAAGGGAGTTAAATAGTCAAGGTTACAGAACAAAATCAGATATCTTTAAAAAGGCAACGGTGAGAAGAATAATAACAAATCCAATATATATGGGAAAGATAAGACATTATGAGAAAGAGTATGAAGGAAAACATGAAGCAATAATAGAGGAAGAAAAATGGCAAAAAGCGCAGGAATTGATAAAGAATCAACCATATAGAAAAGCAAAATATGAGGAAGCATTGCTTAAGGGAATAATTAAGTGCAAGAGCTGTGATGTAAATATGACGCTGACGTATGCAAAAAAAGAGAATAAAAGGTATCGATATTATGTGTGCAATAACCATTTAAGGGGGAAGGATTGTGGATCAGTGAACCGAACAATAGTTGCTGGAGAAGTAGAAAAAGAAGTGATGGGGGAGACAGAGAAGCTATATGAAAAATGGAGAGAAAAAGCAGAAGAATGGAAAAATTTAAGCCCTGGACAGCAGAAAGAAATAGTGAAAAAGTTAATAAAGGGAGTGATGGTAAAAGAAGATGGAATAGAAGTGAGTGCAGAGGATAAGATGGAATTTATACCAATGAAGAAGAAAGGAAACAAATGCACAGTAGTAGAGCCAGAAGGCAAAACAAACAATGCGCTACTGAAAGCAGTGATAAGAGCCCACCTGTGGAAACGGCAACTAGAGGAAGGAAAATACGAAAGTGTGAAAGAGCTGAGTGCCAAAATTAATATAGGTACAAGGCGTATACAGCAAATTTTAAGGCTGAATTATTTAGCGCCAAAAATCAAAGAAGACATAGTAAATGGGAGGCAGCCAAGGGGTTTGAAGTTAGCTTATTTAAGAGAAATACCGATGCTGTGGAGTGAGCAGATGGAGAAGTTTTACAAATTGGTGCCTTAATTAAGCAATTAATAAGTTATTAATGTAACTAATTTATAAAATTAAATATTGTAGAGAAAGAAATATGATGCCAAAGTTCAAAAAGATCAAGAACAAAAAAAATATAATCTATAAGCTTGCAGGTGATCAGGATAATTTTACAAATGAAGATAAAAAAAAGCTTTTCAAGCTATTAAAGAAGATAGAAAACGGTGAAAGTATTAGTGAAAAATTTAATAAATCTAATTACAACACACAGAAACTTCTTACAAAAAAAATAATTTACAAAGATGAGGAAAAGGAAGGGACTCTGACGCTGCTGTGCCAATCTATGTTCTATAAAAATAATCAAGCTTTTGAGGAGCTTTTACAAGAAACAATAAATCAAGGAATCTTACAGGATGTTCTCAGTGAGGAATTGACCCAAAAATTGCCAAATGGTCTAACAATAACTTACACAGCACTGGTATCCTGCATATTAGAGAAAAATAGTAAAGCTGTTAGAGGAGTTCTAGAAGCTTCTAAAAAGAATGGTATTTTGAAAGAAATTCTCAACCAAAAAGTGAAAGTAAAGAAAGCAGAAGGTCAAGAGATAAGCTATACACTGATTGATTATACTAATAAACAAAATTGTAAAGAAATTGCATTTATTCTGAAGGAGTTTGAGGAGGTTCTGAATATAGAAGTTGAAGCTGCAAGTAGTAATGTTGAAACTAGATGTGAGGGTATCAATAAAGACTGTAGAGATCTTGAAATACACGAAACTATGTTTGCAAATAGTGAAGAAACCCAAAATATTTCAACAGGAAGCAAAGATCTTAAGCCCACATGTGAAACCAGTGTAAAAGAGGAAAACAAAGACGAAGAAAATTCTTTAAATTTTATTACTGATGAGCAAGAAGAAATCGTTAATATATTTGAGAAAGATGCAGAAAATAACACTGAGTGGCACAGAGAAAATCATCATACAAATCAACCCATCTGTAAAATCAATAAGAAAGACCAAAATACTTTTACGCAAACTAATATGCAAGAACCAAATAGGTCATTTCAAGCTGAACCATATTTTCATATTAGATCTAGCATTACCAAAGATAAAAAATCATCAAATCAACCAATTTTAGCTGGAGTTATTGGTGCAGTGTTATTAGTAAGTGGTATTGTGTTTTATATTATGGAAATACATATACTAGGGATAGTTATTGGAATTGCTGGGTTAGCTTGTGTAAGTTTTGCATTGTGCAGTAATTTAGAACCTAATACCAGGCTTGAAAAAGTAGAGCGTCCTACTATCCATTCTTCAAACCCAAATTATGGATTAGATTTGAGGTAAGTTATTGAAAATCTTGATTTTTAGCTAAGTATGATCGAATTTAAAAAGTGCCCATTAATTTTTCTATCTTAAATTTCGTAATTATAAGTTATCGGTATTCTTCCTCTTTTTAATTATTAATACATAATTTAGGTTTCAGAAGTTATAACCTTTCTTATAATAGTCCGAATGCGATAAGACATATGTTGATGGCTATATATAGCCAGTAGCGCATGATGATCTGTTGGGACTATTGTAAAAAGTTCTATAACTACTATTTTTGAGTTTGACCATACTTAGTTAAAAAAGTCGAAATTTTCAATAATTTATCTGAAATCTAATCCAGAATTCGGATTTTATGAGAGCAATACTTCTACGTTTGTATAGCAATCACAATCCTCGTTTAAAGAGTAAGATTGGTCAATTAATGTAGCCATTTTCCTACCTTTTCCACTACTTGTTAATTCATATATATCAGCTGAATAGTGACATGGACAATTTGGATTAGCAGTCCCTTCTGTGATAAAAACGATGGCTTATGATTAAGCAACTTGCAGAAATTTGGTTTATATTCCTTTCTCATACAGTTTAAACTTATATACTTATATTCATCTGAAACGTTTGAGTATTGTGAATCATACTTTTTATGTTCAAAAAACTCATTACCCAAGAAATTACAAAATGTTAATTGATAATCATCATTACTACTGGACTGAACAACTTTAAGGTAATGAAAATCTCTAGGAATTTCTACCTCTTTTTCTTTTGTAGTATAGTTATGTATGAGAAACTCATTGTTAAACATATGATAGACAATTTTCGGTAAAGTAGATATACACTCACCATTTTCTACTTCATACATATCATACTCCGATAACTTCTCTTCTTGCTGAAAAGTCAAACTCTGTCCGGCCTTAATTGAACTTTCTGTTGTTTCTGATATACTACACTCCTTAGTCTTAGTTAAGCTTTCTATTATTTTTGATATCTCACTGATTTCTATATCATGTTTATTTTTTGTGTATTGATATTTATAGCAACTACCATCTTTACACACCGGAAGACAGTTTCCATTTTTGTCTGATACAAAGATATTATCTTCTTCTATTGTAAAATAAAGCCTACCTTCTTCTCCTTTAATCTTCTGTAGTGCTGGATCATCTTCATTATAAAAATCAATGAAGGACAATATTCCAGTTAATGTACTCAAATCATCATTTAAATAAGATAATCCGAGAGCAAAGTCTGAGATACTACTCCTTCCTTCAATACAATATTTATTTCTTGTGTTTTAATCGTTTCCAAAATATCACTTTTTTTTTCACTAATAATATCTCCCTGCTCTATAACTAGGTCCTTTACTTCGCCATTTGTGTTGTGCACCTTCAGAGGCGAGGCTCCTTTATATAAAAATATTTTATCACCCTGCTTCTTTAACTTTAAACCATTAGTATCATCACCCAGCTCAGCCGTACCAATGTGTGAATGGATAGTATATTTGTTATTATTGTGCTTTAATCTGTAATATGTAGTAGGCAACTCAATTAGCTTTTTATAAAGTGGATTCTTATCGTCTATTTCAAATGTATACTTTTTCATGCTATTACCTTAAATAACCAACAACTTGCTGATTAATGGCACTGAGGCTACTAGGAGGAGCAACATAAGTCATAAAACTCCTTGGCTGCTCATTATCTGCCACTATTTTTTCAGTATTAACGAGAGCTCTTTGCTGCTCATTGTCTTTTAATCTTTTTTCCATATGATCTCTAAAAGTAGACAAACATTTACTAGTTTGTTTGTAATTAGGGAGTGATTTTTTCGCAGTTACACACAAGAACTTCAACAACTCGTTATGATTTTCATCATTAAGTAATGACTTATTGACAATGGTTGACTGCAGTTCCACTGGATCAAAATTTAGACTTTTCTTTGAAATGCCACATTTCACAGCTGTTGCTCCTAATACTTCTTCAAATTTTGTTACAATATCTGCTGCATCTATTATTTTTGCCACTTCCTGTATTTCATTTTTTATTTTATATTCATCCTGTCCTGCCGCAGGGTAAAAGAAATTTATTACTTGAGATATAAATGAAGTTGGTCTGCTTGCTCCGCTTGTCACTGGTGAGTTTATTATTTCCCTCTTATCTCTTTTCTCTATAACACAACTTGTATCATCAGGCTGTATTACACAGAACATCTTTTGTGTTTGACTATAAAAAGTTTGAGTATTAGATTCTGAGACAGATGCATCACTTGCAGATTTTTTGCTAGCATTGCAGAAAACTTCAGCTTTCTTTGTGAAGTTTTCTGTTTTATTGTGTAGTTCTATAATGTTATCATTAGCATTTTTAGCTTCTTTAGCAAAACTTTCTGAAGCATTTTTGGCTACCTCTGCTGAATCTTTAGCATTCAGAGTTTCATTCTTTACTTTTTTTATCTCATACAAAAACTTATCAGCTAATGCAGCACCTATTCCATCTTCTCCCTTGGGACCTGGTATTCCCGTTAGACCAGTATCTCCTTTACTACCCTTAAGACCAGATCTACCAACCTGACCTTTAGGTCCTTGCAAACCTATCTCTCCCTTAGGTCCTGGCAACCCATCTGATCCTTTTGGACCTTGCAATCCATTCGCACCTGGACCTCCTTTCTCACCTTTAGAACCTATCTCTCCTTTCTCACCCCTATCACCTTTTATTCCCATAGCCCCTTCTAATCCTTTAGGACCTATATCTCCTTTTTCCCCTTTTGGACCTTGGACTTCTCCTGGATTTTTCCTTAGTTCTTCTGAAATGCTTTGTGTTAGCTCGGTATTATTTGCAAGTTTTTCTACTAATGTATGATTAGCACCACGTAGTAACACATCTGCTAGCTCTTCCATTCTGTTATCAGCTAATGCAATAGCTATTCCTGTTTGAATATCTTGATTACTAATGATTCTTCCTGTAACTTGCTTCTCTAATACTAAATCTCCGCCTTGGTCACGGTATTCAAGCACCTCATTAGCAATAGTTCCATTATTAATTAATTTTTGTGCAACTTCTTCAGGACTTGTATCTCTACCTTTATCACCTTTAGAGCCAGTATCTCCTTTGAAACCAATATTTCCTTGATCACCTTTAAGACCAGGTACACCTGGAGCTCCAATATCTCCTTTAGGACCTAAGTCTCCTTTCGAACCTGGTAACCCATCTGATCCTCTTGGACCAATATCTCCTCTCTCACCTTTTAGACCTTTAGAACCAGGCTCACCTTTCCAACCCCTTGGTCCCTTCGTTCCACTTTCACCTCGCACACCTTTATCACCCTTTAGTCCAGGTGTACCTGGTATTCCAGTATCTCCTTTCGTTTGTCCAGGATTTTTTCTCAACTCTTCTGCTACTCCTTTTTGTAAGGCCAGATCATTAACTAAGATCTTTTTACCTTGATTATCTTTTGCTTCTAGTACTGCTCTTCCTAGTTCACCTACTTTTTTTAGTGTCAAGGAACTGATGAACAATATTTTCAATTATTGTTTTTGTTGCGCTTGCATTGCCTTTTAATTGAGCATAATCAAGCAAGGACTGAATTAATTTTTCCTCGTTTATTTCTTTCTTCACCATTTCTAGAGCTTTTATTTGCTCATTTAAATCACTATGAATCAGAAGATACTTAGCAAGTCCCCAATTACTTACCTTATCTTTTACAAGAGTTTGAGCTTCTTTCTCGCTCATACTACTTCTACGAACAAGTAGTTCAGCAAGCTTTTCTGCAAAATTTTCATATTTATTGAAGGCCATAGAGTCTGGATTATTTTTCTTTGTGGCATCACTTGTTACCTTACTCACAGTATCTTTTACAATGTTTTTTGCTTCCTCTAAAGAAAGTTTATTTACTACTCCTTCAGTAAATTTTACTGCATCAATTTTATTCACAAATTCCTGCGAGTGGATATTAATCTTATCGGCAATCTGAGTTGCAAGATTTTTACCTATGATACCCTTTGTATTAAGAACTGCTTCCACTAACTCAGCTTTTTTACTAGTAACTAATTCAGTTGCAATTTCTTGAGCATTTGGGGTATCCCCCTTATTCCCTTTTTGCCCAGGAGTCCCCGGTTTACCAGGAATACCATCAAGACCTGGAATACCCGGAGGACCAATAGGTCCGGGTTCACCTTTGTTACCTGGGTAACCCATTATTCCATGTTCACCCTTCGGACCTGGAAAACCTCTCTCTCCTTTCTCTCCAGGTCTACTATCCCATACTAATTCTCCGGGCTCACCTTTTTGGCCGTAGGAGCCTGGAAGACCTCGCATACCCCTTTCACCTGGCTCACCTTTTAAACCGGGTACTAATGCTATTCTATTATTTAAACTTTTAACTATTGTTTCTAGTTCTTCAATTCTTTGTTCTAATTTTTTATTATTCACAGTAACCTCCAGATCATGTAAATAGTAGTAATAAGCGTATAAATAGTGATTCTGCTGGTCAAACTCCTCCTCCTCATCATCATAATCTGTATAAGCATATTCTTCTTGCTCAAAGCTCTCAGGTGTCAGAGCATAAAATCTCTCACATTTACCATACTTACTTAACATGCATCCTACATAATTGTCATTATTCAATCTTTTTATTCTAAAACGAGGATTAGTCTTTTTAAGACTAAGATTAGCACCAAATTGATCTATGGTATCGATAGAAACATTTCCAGAGAATAGCTCTAATTTTTTATTACTAAAGCTAGTAGCAATATTATTCAATATCCCAATTTTATTACCACGTATACCATATACTTCAGCACTTTTATAAGTACTTGATAGCACTTCTTCTGGTCCCCTTAAAAAATTCTTTCCAACGCCTATTCTAAGTCTCTTATCAGGCAGCTTTTCAAGCTCTTTTAAGACAAAATCTATGTCTTGATTACTCATTATATCTTTTGGATCTACTAGAACCCTACTATTTATTAGCGGTACAAAATTGACTGAACACTCTCCATCATAAGAGAAAATATAATACTGACCTTGATATTTTATGAAATTGCTAGGTATAGAATTAAAAGTAGCTATTTTGACAATATTTGTATCATTATAGTAAACATAATAATAATATTGATCTTCATTATTAACTAGAACCAACTTATAATCACTTTCTACTTTTTCTAGCTTTAAGTATAGCTCTTGTTGATAAAAATTAGTTAGTATGCTGTTCGTAGGGTTCATCTTGAAATTAGAGATGATAAAATGGTGATGTTTATCAAAGATATATGACGTATAAGGTAAATTAATCTTTTCTTCATCATTTATTTTGACAGTTACAAGCTTACTCTGACGATCACAAAAAGTACTTCCTGGCTCTAAATTAAAACGCATCTTCAATCCCCCTTATTTTTATATCTACAATGTACAGCAACTATCATAATCCCCTACCATAAGCTCTTGCATTTACTTTTAGTAGCTGATTTCTATTAACTTCTTCTAAAAAGCTAGATGGATTTTCCATTGTACAATCTGACTGTCTAATAGTCTTACCTAACTCTTTAAAAGCACTACTATTTCTTTCGAAATACCCATTTTCTATAGCTGTCAAAACACTTTTCCCACCTAACAGACAACTCTGCCCTAAACTTGATTTATTCTCTAACTTGTTAAATCTTACTTCATCGACAAGCCTCACTTCTATTTTATTACTATCTTTCTCACTAGGACATAGATGAATACTGATCTCTCCTACTTCAGTGGTAAAAGACATTTCAATGATATCTCCCGAGAACTCTGTATAATTTCTCCTTCCTCCTATATTTTCAACTCTAATTATACTGTTTCCAATTTGAAGTATACCAATGTTTAGATTTAAATCTTTAGCTTTTTGATTATTTAATATCCTTGTAACTTCAACAATACTATTTTGTGGATAATCTATGCAAAAATATCCATTATCTATTTCTAGTTCAAAGTCATATTCATCAATTTGCTCACTTTTATTCATAATACTTTCAAGTGCTAATCCCTTAAGCTTTGAAAGGTTTTCGGATCGTTTACTCAAAGTGTCTAAATCTGAACAAATTATGTTCACAAAATCTTCATGCTCTTCGTCACTCAATCTATTTAAAGATGCACCTTCTGATATTATCTGAATATATTTGTTTTTTTTTTTTTTTTTATTTTTCTCTTTTTTTGTGTTTGTCTATGTTTCTTTTTATATTATTTGTTTTTTTTCTTTTCCTCTGTGTGTCTAAGAACTCATAAATTCGAGTAGTGTCAGCAGATAAATATAGCTTTGGGAATATGTCAGCTATACGATCTATCAAGGACATATCAGATTTATATGGAAAAGTGAACATTATTCCTTGTTCCAGTGCTGCGCTTATAACTTTATCAAGTTCTTTTTCGCACTCCTCATAATCTTCTTCGCTACCAGAGTAACCTAAAATGTCTAGATAATCATGAATCTTATTTATTTTTTGCCAAATACTTTCATACTTTTCTTCTTCTCTTGTATTCAGCTTTACCTTTGTTAGAGAAAAAGAGTCTTTTTGACGGATTAAAAGAAAAGTATCTTTTCCTTTTTCTTTACGGGTTATCTCGTCAGTATAGAATAGTTGACTGTAACGCCTACCAAAACTTTCATCATAATCAGGGCAAGGGCTAACATTGTCACTTTCACTATCCGTTTCGTTCCATACTTCAATTGGGAAATCAGCATTTTCAATAATATGTTTAATTTTCACTTCAGGTACAAACTGAAGCTTTGCTATTTCTTCTCTTACGTTTTCTTTGTTTATTTCATCTGCAAGAGACACTTCATTACTAATATAGAAATTTTTCTGTTTTAAACTTTCGTTTTCCTTCTGCAGTCTATTGAATTCTGCAAATAGTTCTTTATACTCTAATAAATAAATACACAATTGATCTCTTATATCATTAAGTTCCTTCTTTTTTTCTAGTATCTGATTTTCATAATTACCTTTCAAATCCTCTATACTGTTTATCAGCACTGTACTTTCTTTTCTTACTCTGTTTAACTCAGCTTCAGTCAAATCCAGTTTTTTGCTGTAACTCTTTATTTATTTTGTTTGTTAACTGAATTTCATTCTTTGCCTCTTTTAATTGGTTATTTAAGTTCTTAATTACATCACTTTTGCTCTGCGTTTCTAATAATAATATTTCTACTTCCTGTTTTAGTTGTTCAATATCTTGATTATTTTCAATTAAATTTTTCGTCTTTTTTTGTAACTCAGCTTCAAGTCCTTTTACCTTCCCTGCTAGAGTTTGCTCCTTTGTTGTGAGTTCACTTACTTCTTCGTAATACTCTTCCACTATTTTCTTATAGTGTTTCTGTAAATCTAGATTTTTTTTAAGATCAAAATTTTCCTGTTGTAGATTTTCTATTTTGCTTTCTAAACTAGAGATTACTTGATTTTCTTCACTGCTAATCTCAAATACCTCTTCAGGAAAATGTGCAAATTCACAAGATGAAATGCCTTCAAGGCCGTTACTACCAAATAAATTATATTGTACTACCTGCTTCGAACTAAACATACCTATACCCCCTACTAAAATAAACAAGTAATATATTGTATGTGCTATATATCATAAATACAATCGGTTTGAATATAATCTATTTACTAATTCGTATTGTTAATTTTTATAGAATAGATTTAGGTGTAAAATATTATGATACTATTAAAGCAGGTGAATAAAGCATAGTCTTTTTGAAAGGATAAATTTAATGAAAAGACCATACTAATTAGTGTTATAAGGAATTGAATTATTTACTCCCTCAAAAAAGGTCATATATTTGTGAGAACAAGTTGCGTAAAAATAGGATTGTAAAAATAGAAGATTTAAATTGTTTGGTTCTGTCGCATCTATAAAACGAAGTCAGTTTCATTTGTAGGAAAATAGAAAAGAAGTAATATAATCATCTTTAAAAAAGCAAAGATGTTGCGTATTAGTCCAAAATTATTGCCATATTTCAAAGGATTTAGCTTTTCAGCAGAGATAATAATGTTATCAGTATACATGAAGTGTCGATTTTCTTTGAGCTATCGAGATTTGGAAGAAATGATGAGTATAAGAGGAGCGAAAATTGATCATGCTACGCTACAAAGGTGGATTTGTGCCACTGATAGATGAAGAGGTGAGGAAAAGGAAGAAGCAGGTTGGCAGTAGCTGGAGAATGGACGAGACCTACATAAAATTAAACGGTAAATGGGTTTATCTATACAGAGCACTAGATAGTCTCGGCAATACTGTAGACTTTCTGCTGTGTACTCGTAGAGACAAGTCTGCAGCACTTGCATTCTTTCGTAAAGCCTTTAGAAGGAATAATCTTCCTGAGAAAGTAGTAATTGATAAAAGCGGCAGTAATATTGCTGCTCTTGATGACTTGAATACGGAAATTCCTGAACCTTATAGAATCACGGTTTTTCAAGTAAGATATCTAAATAATATTGTTGAACAAGATCATAGATTTATCAAAAAATTAATAAAACCAATGCTTGGGTTTAAAAGCTTCCATTCTGCAAAGATTACCATCACAGGCATAGAAAATATTCGTATGATTCAAAAAAGACAAATTATTAAAGCTAATGATAATGGTTCTACTTTTGAAAATTTTGCTATGTTAATGGCTCTATAACTCTCATAATTCCAGTTTTTACAATCTTCTTGTACTACAATTTATAGATGCGACAGAACCTCAAATATTAATAAATTTACCAAGCGAAAAAAAAGGCAAAAAAATCCCCGTGTAACGAGTTTTGACCCTATAATAATGTAAATTGGCGCTGTAATAATGTGCTAACGCTTAAAATAAGCGCGTTTTGGCTGAATGTAGAAAAAATAAAAAAGACATGCAGCCGCTATAATTTTTATGTAATTTGCCAATAAATATCTGAATTTTTGTTGTTGAACCCGCGCGGATCGAAAACAAGGATAAATACTCTTATTGTCATAATAAGGGGGCTGGCGCAGTTTGTCAAGGAAGTTTTATGCAAGAGATCTATTGAAATGCTCGTGCAAAATCATACTATTAATTTAGCACATTATAAATTTAAAATTATAAATATGTTAAGCAAATTAGTAACTTTGCTATTAATTTTTATACTCCCTTTTAATTCGTACTCATATCAGTTTAGAACTAAAGCAAAGCAAGCAGTTGTTTTAGATTTAGCTTCAGACTCTTTCATTTTTGACCATAATTCCAGTGAAAAAATGGCCCCATCTTCAATGAGCAAGTTAATGACTTTATATGTGGCCTTCGATTATCTAAAAGCTGGAATAATAAAAATGGAAGATAAATTTCGAGTAAGTAGAAAAGCATGGGAAAGGAAAGGCTCTTCTATGTTTTTGAAAGAAGGTCAATTTGTTACTGTAAAAGAACTGCTTGAAGGAATTACAATTGCCTCAGGTAATGATGCATGCATAGTGCTAGCCGAGGGTATCGCAGGATCAGAAGAGAATTTTGTTGCTGAAATGAATGAAGTTGCACAAGATTTGAATCTTAATGATAGTCATTTTGTTAACTCAAGTGGATGGCCAGATGAAAACCATTTTATGAGCGCAAAAGACTTGGTAACACTGGCAAAAAGAATTTTCACCGATTTTCCTGAATACTATGATCTATTCTCTGAACAATATTTGACATATAACGATATTGTACAAAAAAATAAAAATCTTTTACTTTTCCATGATATTGGAGTTGATGGTCTAAAGACAGGTCATACGAGTGCTGGTGGTTATGGAATTATAGTATCTGCAAAACGGAACGATAGGAGAATTTTTGCTGTTGTGAATGGTTTGGACACCGAGAAAGAGCGAATAGAGGAAGCAAAAAGACTAATACAATATTCCTTAAATCATTTTAATACCAAGAAAATATTTGCTAAGGATAGCGTAGTTGAAGAAATAAATATTGTTTATGGAAAAGATAAAAAGGTGCCCGTTACAGTTGCAAACGATGTTACCATAACTTATAACCGCAGATTACATGATAAAATTAAAGTGCGTATTGAGTATAAAGATATGGTACCCGCACCAATTAAAAAAGGTCAAGAAGTGGGCAAAATTTTTGTAGAAATACCTGGTACTGAGCAAAAAACTATACCTGTTTATGCAGCAAATGATGTGCAGGAATTGAGCTATATAAAAAAAATTTTTAGAAAGTTGTTTTAATCAGCAAATGTAAGTTAAGGGGTTCTGTCGCATCTATAAATTGTAGTACAAGAAGATTGTAAAAACTGGAATTATGAGAGTTATAGAGCCATTAACATAGCAAAATTTTCAAAAGTAGAACCATTATCATTAGCTTTAATAATTTGTCTTTTTTGAATCATACGAATATTTTCTATGCCTGTGATGGTAATCTTTGCAGAATGGAAGCTTTTAAACCCAAGCATTGGTTTTATTAATTTTTTGATAAATCTATGATCTTGTTCAACAATATTATTTAGATATCTTACTTGAAAAACCGTGATTCTATAAGGTTCAGGAATTTCCGTATTCAAGTCATCAAGAGCAGCAATATTACTGCCGCTTTTATCAATTACTACTTTCTCAGGAAGATTATTCCTTCTAAAGGCTTTACGAAAGAATGCAAGTGCTGCAGACTTGTCTCTACGAGTACACAGCAGAAAGTCTACAGTATTGCCGAGACTATCTAGTGCTCTGTATAGATAAACCCATTTACCGTTTAATTTTATGTAGGTCTCGTCCATTCTCCAGCTACTGCCAACCTGCTTCTTCCTTTTCCTCACCTCTTCATCTATCAGTGGCACAAATCCACCTTTGTAGCGTAGCATGATCAATTTTCGCTCCTCTTATACTCATCATTTCTTCCAAATCTCGATAGCTCAAAGAAAATCGACACTTCATGTATACTGATAACATTATTATCTCTGCTGAAAAGCTAAATCCTTTGAAATATGGCAATAATTTTGGACTAATACGCAACATCTTTGCTTTTTTAAAGATGATTATATTACTTCTTTTCTATTTTCCTACAAATGAAACTGACTTCGCTTTATAGATGCGACAGAACCCTTTCTCTTACCTCCTATAAACCTCTCGAAGTGTCTTTCAATTTTGCTATAGGATTAATAAACTCAGTGCTTGGTGAAATAATTTCTTCAACAGTAAAAGGCTTGACGTTTTTCTCAAGATCATTTTTAACTTCATTTGCTTTAGCAACAACACTATTGATAACTGCTTTATCTTCTTCTGAGTTTTGCTTATTTTTTGCTGCACGAGAAGAGTCACCAAGCAGTGGAGAGATAACATAATCTGCAGCTTCTTTTGCCAATTTTATATTTTCCCTTTGTGACAAAATCTCTAGCTCATTTAAGTCACTTCTACATGCACTTTCAGCTTTATGTTGTTGTAATTCTATATATTGTTGTCTATGCTCACCTAATTTTTTATCCTCTTCAATTTTACATGTATTATTAACCCTATATTTTGATAACGCAGAAGGGATAATAGAAGTATCACACTCTTCTACTCTATAATAATGATTATTATAAATGGTAATTCTTTCAATTATATTTTGCAAATAAGATTGCACCTTCTCTATGTCCTCTAAGTCATTTCTTGTGAATTGAAAAGATTTGTCTTTTAAATTTTTCCTGAATTTTCTTAAATTCTCCACTTTATCTTGATTGTTTTCTCCTGGATAAATCTGATCAAGTAACTTGAGCAAATAATCGCCTTTCATCAACGGTGACGTTATTTTATCAAATAATTTAAGATGCACTGGATGTTTCAAACATGCACTCATATGCTCTAAATAATCGTTGAAGCTTTTAGTGTCAGCTTCGTCCTGTGGTTTTTCTCTCTGTTGATAAACTGCATTAAATTTCTGACTTAACAAATTAATCTCTGTGACACTTTTAACGCTATACTCTGCTATAATATGAGCATACGTGTCTACATTTCGATCATTCTTCAACTCATTAACTTTCTTCAAAAAGCTATTATAAGTATCTCTTGTTTCCAAGTAATACATGAAACGATTAAGAAGATATATAACTGTTATAAAAGCATTTTTTAGCATTATAAGCAAAGTACCGCCATAATTATCTCTTAATTCTTTTTCGTAATTATTAAGCTTTCTTTGTGCATGTTTTAATACATCAATAAATTCCTTCTTACTTTTATTGAAGTCATGCCCATTGGTATTATAAACTTCTATAAACGAATCTAAGGCAATTTGAATACTTTGATCAGCCAAATCATCAATTCTTTTCAGGCTCTTTATTTCCTGATTAATATAATCTATTATCTCTGTTGCAAGCTTGTTTCCATAAGCTTGTTGATTTGATAATCTTACTACTGATTTATTATAGGCATCAATATAATCTCCTTCTTTGAGTAGGTTTATGTCAAAGCTCAATTCACCACTCGAATAGCAAAAGAATGTAGAGTGCCTATTAGAATTTAGGCATCTAAGTCTACCTGGAGCTTGAATAAGTTGTGCAGGCTTGTTGAGATCAGTAGATGTTGGATCTATTAGCATTCCAACATGTTGTAAATTGATATCATTGTATCCCTGTACCTTGGTAGGATTTACATCATTACCAACTAATCCCATGCGGCACAAAGCATGATAATAATTTTCTTCTTCCAATAAACCCTTATATAAATCCTCTAGCTCAGCTTCTGATAAATGTTCGATTGCTAACTTAGCTAACTGTTCCTGATTTAAATCTTGTAAAGTTTTTTTCTTGATAGTACTTGATGTCTGAGCTATTATTCTTACTAACTGACTTTTTGAGTTTCTTAGCATACAATGTATCTAGGTTAATTAGATCTTCATATATTCTTTGATTGTCACTCGAGAACAATTTCTTTCTTACAAGCTCTAATTCTTCTAATGGTTGGCCACTTATATAGTCTGAAAGCTTACTCTTAAGATCTTCTACAGATAAATTGCCTGAGCGATCTAAATTTCCTAATTTTACTTTGTACTTATTTTCGTAACAAAAATCTTGTAGTGCTATTAATGGATGTTCTCTTTCATTACAAGAATACGAAGGTGTGGGCCACCAATCATAAACCAACTTACTACCATTTTTTAATGTCATTCCAAGCACTGCCCCAAGATCTTCAAGTAGCTTTTTCTCACTTTCTCCTAGAGGTGTAGATTCTGTGCGCTTACTTTGTTCTTTATCACTCAACCCTCTTAAAGAAGAGATAAAATCTATTCTTTCAGCAGCTACTTTTTTTGATAGCTGGCAGAACTCATCTATTTCACTTTCTTCTACTCCATAATATTCAAGGTAGTCTCTTA
The DNA here is from genome assembly GCA_023375725.1 of Nephotettix cincticeps. Classification (NCBI taxonomy): domain Eukaryota; kingdom Metazoa; phylum Arthropoda; class Insecta; order Hemiptera; family Cicadellidae; genus Nephotettix; species Nephotettix cincticeps. The sequence goes on along the minus strand of JAGISJ010000011.1, from coordinate 2,175,179 downwards.
CTACAGCATCATTGCCGTTACTGAGTAAATCTACTAGCTTTTTAGGAACTCTTTCTAATTCTTTAGATGGCATCAAGAGGTGAAGTTTTTTATCTTGGTTCCAGTTTCTTACTAGCCTTATAAATAAATCAGAGTCTTTATTTCCTTTTAGAGCATCAATTACACATTTCATATTCTGAACAAGCTCTTTCTTCAATTTATCGCTTTGAACACCTTGGTCTTTAACGTATGTTTCTAAATCATAATTATTGTCTAATGCTGCTTTAACTTCTTCTACTAAGCCTTTCAAATCTGTACACCTCTTTTCATCAAGCTCGTGTCTGTTTAGACCCGTTAAGCATGAAAGTGTATTCTCAATTATTACATGCATTACGCGAAATGCAGAATAATCAGCAATACCACTAAAGTCATAACATTCTTTTACAATTTTTGCTGCCTTTTCTTTTGTAATATTGAACCGCTTGGCAACTTGTTCCGTTATAAGAGCAAACCTCTTTGATTTAGTTGTTAACTTATAGCCTGGTTTAGGATCGAATTTTTGCTCCAAGAAATCAATAATCCTTGAGCCACTAAACTTCGGTAAAGTTTCGTTTCTACCATATTCCAATATTTTTTTCAGATTATCTATCTGCTTATTTGACTCAGCTAAAATCAATGCTGGTTCACCAATTACGCTTTGAACATTTCTATACAGATAATTCTCTACTTCTTTTTTTAACTCATCGTCTGTTAAATTTGCATTGTTATATTTATCGTTTTCTTCCAGCTTAAAATCTACATATTCTTCAATTCCATTAGAGTATTCTTTTGCTAGATCCTTACTTTTTACTTTTGTATGAATTTGTAGATTTAAAGCTCCATACGCACCTGACTTCATTTTATCTGTCAAAGAAAGAGTTTTAAGTAATCCACCATCTTCTTTAATGTATCTATGAGTGCTTATTGAAGGCGTTGCACTTAAAAACAGCGTAGGCACAAGTGCAGATAAGAGTACCATACGATGTTTATACAACTCCTGCTCTGCCACTCGGTGCTCCTCATCAAAGGATAGAAATATAGATTTTTCAATATTTAGCTCAAATTCTTGATCATCAATTGTAACTTTACCATCTTGAATTTTATATTCCTTATCTCCAAATTGAATTTTATCTGTAAGAATTAAAAAATCTTTGCCATCTATATTTATTTTCCCATTTTTTATTTTAAATTCTTTATCTCCAATGTTGAGAGCTTTTATAATATCAGGAAGCTGTCGAAGACCTATTGCCTCTAAAAATTGATTCCAATTTTTCATCAAACTTTCGCTACTCAATATAGAGCACCCTTTATTAACGCTTATCTCTTTCAACTCAATATCTTCAATATCGGAATCAGATAATACTTTTTTCCAATCATCGCGTTTCTGTGTTACAAGATCTTCATTAGGTGCTAGGGATATATAAGGTACACCCATTAGCCTAGCAGGCAAATATTCAACAAGTAGTTCTATAAATGTTTTTCCAGTTCCTGTTGCAAGCGCAAACTCTTTAGTTGGACTCTTACCTTCTTTCAAGTGTTCTATTGTTTCTTTGATATAAGATAAATGTTGTGGAAATATTACAATTTTACCAGGCCCACCTACTGTTGCACTTTTTCCTTCACCTTTGATTGTTACACTATAATGGTGACTACCTTTCTCATCTTTGCTAATTGTCAACTCATGCTGTGTGCACAAAGTAAGCAGATCCTCGGCAGTGTAATCTTTCGTATCTTTAATATCTACCGAAGAAGGATCACTTTCATCAAATTTGACACTGTATGTACCTTCTTCCTTCTTCGTTAAAGTTACACCAATTTCTCTTTCACCTATTGTTACTTTATCATTTATTTCACCTTCATTGTTACTCAACAAACTTTCTATTTTTTCTTTAATGCCCTTCGCAATTTGAGAAGTTTTGCTATTTAATTCAATTGACAGCAAGACTCCCAAGTAAGTCTTTTCTAGACCTTCTATATTTCTCTTTTTTGAATCGTTATCAAACTTTGTGAATATTTGCGCAGATGAATGTACCATGTTTTTACCTTTAAAATACAGTGTTAATATTCTAATAATATACGAGATTAGATAATTTATCAAGATATTTAATTAAAGAATTATAAAATAATCATAAATTTTTCTATTATTTCTAAATGAATTAGTATTAACTCTTTAATGTACATTAGTAAAAACCAAAGATCGTGAAAACTGTTTTTCTTTGAATTTGCAGGTCTGATTTATTAATTAATTTAAAATATTGCATTATATATTTATTTATGTTATTATTAAAATAATAAATTAACTATAGAGAGGTATATAATGAAAAGTATATTTAATAAAGCTAATGCACCTTATCTTGTGAGCGGTGCTTTGGCCACCATAGCCTTGTTAGCATCAGGAGTGTTTGCTGTAGCCCCTTACATTGGGTTTTTAGCTCCAGTTGCAGCTTTAAGTCTTGGCCTTCCACTTATTGTTGTTGCTGCTGTGTTTTCTGTTGCAACTATTGCATTTTCATGTGCTGTAATTAGTAAAAAACAACACCATTGCTGAAAAAAACAAAGTCATTGATCAGAAAGCAAGAGAGATATCAGATAAAAACAAAACCATTACTGAGAAAGAAAATCAACTTAGTCAACAAAAAAATAAAATTTCTGGCCTAAAAGAGCAGCTCTCTAACAAAGAAGATGAAGTAAAAGCTTACAAGCAGAGAATTTCTGAGAAAAATGACCAAACAACTCAAACGGAAGAGGAAATGGGTATCCAAGCAGCACTTGGAAAAGCATTGACATCTACAAAAGAAGCATTTATTAGTGGCCATGTAAATCGTATTGTTAAAGATGGCTTAAAAAATGCTTATGACGCTATGCCGTCAGTTGATTCTATAGAGGATACTCAAGCAGCACTTAGAAAAGCATTGACATCTACAAAAGAAGCATTTATTAGTGGCCATGTAAATCGTATTGTTAAAGATGGCTTAAAAAATGCTTATGACGCGATTCCATCAGCTCATTCAACAAGAGAAATATTCAGCGGTACTTGTGATACGTCAGTCAAGTATGCAAAAGATGCACTTAACAGTGTCACAAGCACCTTGAAAAGTATTTATAGTGTAACTTCAATCTTTCCTGTATTAGGTAGATCTTCAGAGAGTACAAAAGTTAACTATATTAGGGAGAAATAGCTGAAATTATTTTTCCCTTTGATATTAAATCTCAAAAAAAATTGGCATAAGTTTAGGTAGTGTTGTGTCTGAGCTTACGCACATGCTGCACAAGATTCTAAACTACATTGTCCTTTTGGAATGTATGTAGGTTCAAGGTTATAATAAATGATCTTACCATTTCAAACAAATTATACTAATTTAATATTATATATCATTAAAAACTTAAACGACCTAGCCAATTCCAACAACCAAAGGTTCTGTCGCATCTATAAATTGTAGTACAAGAAGATTGTAAAAACTGGAATTATGAGAGTTATAGAGCCATTAACATAGCAAAATTTTCAAAAGTAGAACCATTATCATTAGCTTTAATAATTTGTCTTTTTTGAATCATACGAATATTTTCTATGCCTGTGATGGTAATCTTTGCAGAATGGAAGCTTTTAAACCCAAGCATTGGTTTTATTAATTTTTTGATAAATCTATGATCTTGTTCAACAATATTATTTAGATATCTTACTTGAAAAACCGTGATTCTATAAGGTTCAGGAATTTCCGTATTCAAGTCATCAAGAGCAGCAATATTACTGCCGCTTTTATCAATTACTACTTTCTCAGGAAGATTATTCCTTCTAAAGGCTTTACGAAAGAATGCAAGTGCTGCAGACTTGTCTCTACGAGTACACAGCAGAAAGTCTACAGTATTGCCGAGACTATCTAGTGCTCTGTATAGATAAACCCATTTACCGTTTAATTTTATGTAGGTCTCGTCCATTCTCCAGCTACTGCCAACCTGCTTCTTCCTTTTCCTCACCTCTTCATCTATCAGTGGCACAAATCCACCTTTGTAGCGTAGCATGATCAATTTTCGCTCCTCTTATACTCATCATTTCTTCCAAATCTCGATAGCTCAAAGAAAATCGACACTTCATGTATACTGATAACATTATTATCTCTGCTGAAAAGCTAAATCCTTTGAAATATGGCAATAATTTTGGACTAATACGCAACATCTTTGCTTTTTTAAAGATGATTATATTACTTCTTTTCTATTTTCCTACAAATGAAACTGACTTCGTTTTATAGATGCGACAGAACCATATTATATAGGTTAATACTACCAAATAAAGATATACAAAATGTTTGCATTTTAGTTGAATATTTCTTCACAATCGTGTATAATTATTAATGCTTTTTAGGTTAATTCGTCATGGCTCTTTCTAAGTTTCTTGATCCAAAAAATGACTTGAGTTTTAAAAAGATCTTTGGCTCTGAAAAGAATAAAAATATCCTCATTCACTTCCTTAACGATATTTTGGACTTTTCTACTTCTGATCAAATAATGGAAATTGAATTCCTTAGTACCATCATGGATCCTGAAATTGCCTCTGACAAGCAAAGCATTGTTGATGTTCTTTGCAAAGACTCTATTGGTAATAGATTTGTCATCGAAATGCAGCTCGCTCGTGATAAAGGCTTTGAAAAACGTGCTCAACTTTATGCTGCTAAGGCTTACTCAAGACAATTAGATAAATCTGGTAATTACATTGATCTTCAGAAAGTTTTCTTTATTGCTATTTCCAATTGTAACCTTCTGCCTGAAGAAGTTGACTATATTTCTACTCATAATATACGTGATATCAAAACCAATGGTCATTACTTAAAAGATCTACAATTTGTCTTTATTGAGTTGCCTAAATTTACAAAAAATAGAGTAGAGCAGTTAGAGAATACTACAGAGAGGTGGTGTTTCTTTTTTAAATACGCAGAAGAAACAACTGAAGAAGATCTGAAAAAGATAGCAGCAGAAGCTCCGATAATAAAGCTAGCATATGATGAATTAGACAGGTTTCGCTGGAATGAAAAGGATTTGATCGCATATGAAGAAAGAATATTGAGTGTACAGAAAGAGAAGGCTATATTGGAACAACGTCTTGATGATGCTAAACATGAAGGTAGACAAGAAGGCATCCAAATCGGACATGAAAAAGGCAGAGTGGAAGGTATTCAAATTGGCGAAGAAAAGGGCGAAAAACAGGCTAAAATAGCAGTGGCTAGAAACCTACTTAAAGCTGGCGTATCTGTTGACTTAATAGTTGAATCTACAGGTCTTTCTTCTGATAAAATTACAGAATTACAAGAATAACATAACTTCTTTGGATTCTGTTGCATTTATAAGTCGTAGCAGAGAAAGGGAATTTATAGAAAAGTAGGAAGAAGGGTGATATAATGATTCAAAAAAAAGCAAAGATGCTTTGCAAAATTATTGTCGTAGTTTAAAAGGATATTGCTCTTCAGCAGATGTTATTTATGTACATGACGGTGGAGGTAAGCTGTGGTAGAAAGAGATAAAGTATTACCCAAAACGCTTTTTTCCATTTATATGGCACTTTTTACGAGACTATAAACCTATTGTCATTGTCTTCGTTTTGCTTGCTGTTGCAGCAGGATTATGGGGACCACTTAATAGCATGCTCATTAAGTATATCATCAATCTTCTACCACACGCTCATGGTGGTGATATCTCAATTTTGAGATTACCAGCAAGCTTGATTGTTGTAAACTTTATCGTGTTTGACAATTTCACCTGGAGAGGAATTAATTATATACGCTGCAAATTTACCCCTTTGATCATTAATCGCATTATTGGGGAATCGATGGATCATGTACTTGGAAAATCGCATCAATTTTATCAAGACAACTTGTCAGGAAAAATCTCAAAACAAATTACCAATTTAGCGGACAGCATTGAAATTCTGATAAGCAGAGTTGCACCGAATTTCTTAAGAGGAGCTTCATTGTTGTTGGCTACTTTCGTAGCTGCTTACTCTGTAAATTCTGTGTTTTATTTCGTATTGGTTATCTGGTTCATATTCTTTGCAAGTGCAAGCATTATGATGTCACGAAAGCTTATTTCGCTATCTGATGCACAGGCTTCCATAGAATCGATTGTTATAAGCGAGCTGGTTGATTCTTTATCTAACCACAGTAATGTCAGAATCTTTTCTAGAAAGTCTTACGAAAACTTAAGAATGGTACCATTCTTTGGTAAACAGCAAAAAGCCTACACGGCAACCTATCTTTATTCCCTTATTATGTATTCGATTCAAGGATTGCTTATCGCCATCATGATGGCTTTTTCTGCTTATTTTCTAGTTTATCTCTACGGCAAGAATTTAGTAACCATAGGTGATTTTGCTTTAATCTTAGGTTTATCCATGGAAACAGGCCATATGATGTGGTTTACCATGTTAGAAGTTGATGAATTCAATAAAGCAGCTGGTCGGTGTAAGCAAAGCTTGAGTTCGTTGATGATACCGCTAGAAATTCTAGATAAGTCCAACGCCTTTGTCCTCAAATGTGATCGTGGCTACATTACCTTCAATAACGTCAAATTCCATTACAATGGTGCAGAACCTCTTTTCCAGAATAAATCTATCAAAATTAAAGCTGGGCAAAAAGTAGGGTTAGTTGGCTATTCAGGTGGAGGAAAATCTACTTTCGTGAACCTGATTCTTAGGATTTATGATGTAACCGATGGTACCATTTCAATTGACGGGCAAGATATTCGCAATGTAACCCAGGATTCTCTACACAAAAATATTGGCATGATTCCACAAGATCCATCGCTTTTTCATAGAACTCTAATGGAAAATATTCGCTATGGAAAAACAGATGCAAGTGATGATGAAGTGATAGAAGCTGCCAAACGTGCACATGCTCATGAATTTATTTCAAAATTACCCCAAGGTTATGAATCACTCGTTGGAGAAAGAGGCGTAAAACTTTCAGGTGGGCAGAGGCAACGTATTGCAATTGCAAGGGCTATTTTAAAGAATGCTCCAATCTTAATTTTGGATGAAGCAACATCACAACTTGATTCTGTAACTGAAAGTAATATTCAAGAATCTCTATGGAAGTTAATGCAAGATAAAACTACAATAGTAATAGCCCACCGCCTATCTACACTTTTGCATATGGATCGCATTCTAGTCTTTGACCAAGGTAAGATTGTAGAAGATGGCACTCACCAAGAACTTCTCGATAGAAATGGAATGTATAAGGTCCTATGGGATGCACAAGTTGGTGGGTTTTTGCCTGATCAAAAAAATAATAGATGGGAAGTATGAAAATAGAACACACTATATCACCGAGTAGTAAAGACATTGAATTTTTGTCTCAAAAGATTAACGAAGAAACCATCGATAAAGGTATATCTTCCCAATTTGCTTTCTTCATTCGTGATGATACCAAGCAAATTGTTGCAGGTTGTAGAGGTTATATTATTTACGGATCAATTTACACTGATTTACTTTGGGTGCATCCTGATTATAGAAGAAAAGGTTTAGCACGTCAGCTACTGGAAAAAGTTCATGATTATGGTCGTGAGATGTATTGTAAAATAGCAACTGTTGCAACCATGAATTTTCAAAAAGCAAGAGGGTTTTACGATAAACTAGGATATAAATGCGATTTTGTACGTGAAGGTTATGTTGATGAATCAACGTGTATATTTTTGAGGAAGATGTTGTGAAGCAAATATACTTAGATAAGAAAAAACCAATATCAAGTCATTTTTTAGCTCTTAATATTACCATGTTTCATCAAGCATTGAATTATGTCCATAGGCTTCCTTATAGACGCAATAGAGAGCGTGTAGATTATGTATCGATATTGAATGAAAAGGGCGGAACGTGCAGTAAAAAACATGCACTTATATATGAATTAAGCAGTAAGTATGAGATTGGCATGACATTACACATGGCTGTTTTTATGATGAATAAGGTAAATACTCCTAAAATTTCTGCAATTCTGAATGAATATAACTTATCACAGATTCCTGAAATGCATTGCTACCTTCGCTATAAAAATAAAGTTATTGATATAACTTTTCCAGATTATAGTCCGCTATTAGAGTTAATAGACGAAGAGGGAATTGAACTTGAACATCTTGGCAATTACAAAGTAATAAAGCATAAACAGTTTATTGACAATTGGCTTATTAAAAATCCATATATACCATATGATTCTGAGCAAATTTTCAAAATTAGTTGTGTATAAAAAAATTAGGAAAATTATGAAATTAAGTTATATGATCACAAAAAACGTTATTATGGATATACAGTATCTATTATAGTTAACACATTGTGTAAGATTTAAGGTATGGATCAAAAAATCTGTCTCATTACAGGTGCATCATCTGGAATTGGAGAAAATTTAGCACGCTTACTCATTAAAGATGGGTGGCTTGTAGTTGGCGTTGCCAGGCGCACTGAAAAGTTGAAGAAATTAAAAGAGAACCTTGGCATCAACTTTCTACCTGTAACGTGTGATGTAAGCAAGAGCAAAGATATTAGTGATGCATCTAACTTGTTAAGAAAGAAGAATATTATACCAAATCTTTTCTTCCTCAATGCAGGATGTGGTGAAATAGAGAATGGTTTTCATACTGATGTGCATAGGGAAACATTCGAAATTAACTATTTTGGTGCTGTTAGTTGGATTGAAGAGTGGCTTAATAGCAATTCCTCAGTAACTTTTGTGGCTATATCTTCTCTTGTTGCTGTACACGCAACGCCACAAGCTTCTGCATATTGTGCAAGTAAAGCAGCATTAAGAAGTTGCTTTGAGTCACTAAATCTTCAACATGCCAACAGTGCTACAAAATTTATCACCGTGTTACCAGGGCCAGTAAAAACAAATATGTTCAAATCTAGCAGACCCGTTCCATTTGTATGGGAGCCACAAAAAGCTGCAGAATATATTTTAAAAAAGGTATTTAAGGGGAAAGAAACTATAAGTTTTCCTATTTTTTGGCGGTTATTTTTTTATATCTTGCGAATTTTTCCAACTAAAATGGTTTCAAGAATCTTTAGCAGTTGATTTTCACAAAATGAATCTATTGTTAAAATAAGGTTACTTGCAGAATCAGATATCCAGGAAGTAGTTGCTAATTTTAAAAAGAATAATTGGCCAAAACCACCATCCACATTTGAAACTTATCTGAAAGAACAAGGGCTTGGTGAACGTATTGCATGGATTGCTTTTTATCAAAATGAATTTGCTGGATACATAACATTAAAATGGTGTTCTGAATATAGACCTTTTCAGGATAAAAACATTCCAGAAATTATGGATTTTAACGTATTGCCAAATATAAGATGCAGAGGAATTGGATCAGAATTGCTTAAAATTGCAGAAAAAGAAGCAGCTAAAAAAAAGTAATATTATTGGATTAGGGGTTGGTCTTTATGCTGATTATGGAGCTGCTCAAAGGCTATACGTAAGAAAAGGATATATTCCAGATGGGTTGGGCATTACATATAAAGGTCAGCATATTAAACCTGGTCTGGAAGTTTGTCTTGATGATGATTTAGTGCTCTTCTTTATGAAGAAATTAAATGGAAGCGATTATGAAAGTCTTGAACCAGTAATACCAATTTCGTTATTGGAAAGGCAAATGGAATACATCGTAAGTTTCCTTAACCTTCATTTATAGGTAAAAAACGCTCTTTTTAATTTATCATATTGTCATTGAGATTTGGTATAATTATGAATAAAGTTATCGCGTTTTCACCACTACAAAAAAAAACATTTTTCCTTGCTACTAATACCAATTCCCATTACACAGAGGGCAGATAGACAATAATGGAAAAAAAGCCATACTGAAATAAGTGAAGTAGTTGAGGTTTAAATGGCATTAAAATCAAAATTTTTGGATGAAAAAGTAGTGGAATCAGCAAGAAAAATGCTGAAGGAAGTAAGAAATAATGCATATGTTGCAAAAAAACTGAATGCTATAATTGCAGCAAAAAAGCACGGTATAACAGCTGTAGCAAAAGTATGCTGCATTTCAAGGAACGCAGTAACTTCATGGATAAAGCACTTAAAATTTGGAAGAGAAGACAAACTATTTGTTCCTTTCCAACGCCGTAGAAAAACTAGATTGAATCAAAGTCAACTACAACAAGTTGAAGCGTGGATAGAAGAAAATCCTAATATTACTATTAAAGAAATGAGAATAAGAATAGAGAAAAAGTTCGGCTTAAATATCAGCAAATCTACAGTACATCGCTATATGCAAAAGATGAAATTCTCATATATCACACCAAGACCAGTTCATAATGGACAAGATAAAGACAGACAAAAAGAATTCAAAAAAAAACCTCAATGAAGTTATTAGCAAGCATCCTGAAAAAGAGCTGTTTTTCTTTGATGAATCGCGGTTTGGCACACATTCGAAAATTGGACGTGGGTGGTTTAAAAAGGGGATTAGAACACAGATTAAGATAAAATCAGGTAGGCAAAATTTCTATCTATATAGTGCGGTTAATCCTAGAAATGGAGAGAGCTCTAGCTTACTTGCACCAAATGTCAATACTGATTGTATGAATGTATTTCTTGAGCAGATGTCGCAATATTTGGAAACACAAGAGGCTTTTCTGGTTATGGATTGTGCTAGTTGGCATAAGTCAAAAAATTTAAAGGTACCTAAAAATATTGAAATTATATACCTACCGCCGTACTCACCTGAGCTTAATCCAGTTGAGAGGCTTTGGTTATATATAAAACAGAACATTTTGCGCAATAAGATATACGATACAATTGCTTTGCTTGAGAGCACTTTGTGCAAATTTATTACTTCTCTTACCTACTCCACAATTAAACAACTCTGCAATGTCTCCTATTTGCACTCCTAATAATGGGATTTGGTATAAAATGGCTAGAAACGCCTCATATAAAAAAATGGTGGGATCCAAATATCAATTGGACATTAAAGGGTTCTGTCGCATCTATAAATTGTAGTACAAGAAGATTGTAAAAACTGGAATTATGAGAGTTATAGAGCCATTAACATAGCAAAATTTTCAAAAGTAGAACCATTATCATTAGCTTTAATAATTTGTCTTTTTTGAATCATACGAATATTTTCTATGCCTGTGATGGTAATCTTTGCAGAATGGAAGCTTTTAAACCCAAGCATTGGTTTTATTAATTTTTTGATAAATCTATGATCTTGTTCAACAATATTATTTAGATATCTTACTTGAAAAACCGTGATTCTATAAGGTTCAGGAATTTCCGTATTCAAGTCATCAAGAGCAGCAATATTACTGCTGCTTTTATCAATTACTACTTTCTCAGGAAGATTATTCCTTCTAAAGGCTTTACGAAAGAATGCAAGTGCTGCAGACTTGTCTCTACGAGTACACAGCAGAAAGTCTACAGTATTGCCGAGACTATCTAGTGCTCTGTATAGATAAACCCATTTACCGTTTAATTTTATGTAGGTCTCGTCCATTCTCCAGCTACTGCCAACCTGCTTCTTCCTTTTCCTCACCTCTTCATCTATCAGTGGCACAAATCCACCTTTGTAGCGTAGCATGATCAATTTTCGCTCCTCTTATACTCATCATTTCTTCCAAATCTCGATAGCTCAAAGAAAATCGACACTTCATGTATACTGATAACATTATTATCTCTGCTGAAAAGCTAAATCCTTTGAAATATGGCAATAATTTTGGACTAATACGCAACATCTTTGCTTTTTTAAAGATGATTATATTACTTCTTTTCTATTTTCCTACAAATGAAACTGACTTCGCTTTATAGATGCGACAGAACCGCTAAATGAAATAGCAGAAAGAGCAGCAAGTTATAGGGAAAGAGACAATAAGAAGAAAGATTTAGAGTTGCTATCTATATGCAATGGAGGAGAATTTGAAGATAAACTTTCTTTACCAACGGACTTGAGTTTTTCAGAGATTGAGCGTTTATATAAAGATATGCTCTCAATAGAGTTTAAAGAGCAAGGGGAATTTGAGTCACACAAGCTATGCGAGAGGTTACCATTGTTAGAATTGGAAGAAATAAAAGAAGCCTTTCCTGCTTCTATCACTGAAGATATTTTAAAGAGTATGGTAGAAAGCCTGAACAAGTATGTAGAGATAGTAAAGAAGGTAAAAAAGGACATAGTTGATAAAGTTTTTGGAAAGCAAGAAAATTTAGAGAAGTTATATAAATTGGAGCAAGAACTGGAGTTTAGTTTTATGCAAAGGCTTTTCCACCCTATTTATTATGGACAGTATAAAGAGATAAAAAGTTTTGTTGAATGTAAAAGCTTTATTCACGATAACATCAAAAGCGAGAAAGATGTAACATTTCGTGAAAGACTTGAAGAGCAACTAAGAAAACTAGATAAACCAAAGCGTGAAGAATTGGAAAGATTGTTATTATCCTCAATAGATAATGAATTTCAAGGATTGGTAAATCAGTTAATTTTTTGTAAAGATGAATTAGAAAAGAAAGCTAGAAAAGAATTTCGCTTGCCAAAATTGTTCCATCCTTCTTATTGGGAATCTTATATAGAAAGAGAGAATCATAGTCTTAAAATATGTGAGGAGGCTTTGAAGAAAAGTGTTGCTACAGGAGATGATGAGTTGTTCTATCAAGCAGTAGAAGATATCAAGAAAAACTCTAATTATATGTGGGTATTTCAGGTAAATAAAGCATTGTTTGACGGTGTATAAAAACTCAACATGATTCAAGAAAAAAGACGTTATCATTTAGAGAGCTAGCAGAAAAATTTATTGGGAATCGTAAAAAGTACATAGCTGAGCAACAAGATGAGTATAAAATAAGAAAGGCAACAGTAGAGCAGCATCAAGTGAATGTGGAGCTAGTTCAACGAAATATGGATGATCAAGTAGAGAAAAATAGATTGAGTGAAGGTAAGAGAGCGGCAGAGGTAAAAGCAGAAGAAGCAGAAGTGAGAGCAGAAGAAGAAAGAAGATCTAGAGAAAAAGCAGAAGCAAAAGTTGAAATGGAAATAGCAGAGAAGAAAGCTCTTGATTTACTATACGATGAAGCAGACGATCAAGACATATCAAGAAAAAGAATAAAACAAAATAAGGAAGTGCAGAAGTTTTTAGAGTGCCAATATACTTTTCTGGTTTTAAATGAAGGTTATACAACAAAATTTAAGAACCTATGTAAAGAGTATAGGGACTTGAAGAGGGAAGTGAAAGAGCCTGACTTTGAAAGGCTATCAAAACTTGCGAATGAGTTTGATAGATTAAGCAGAAGTTTTATTGAAGGAGAGAAAAGAGAGAATGTACCAGAATGTAGTGATCTTGATATTGATAGATTAAAGCTAAGTATAGTAACGAGAGTAGTACAAGCAAGGGATGTAGCAGAGAAAGAAAAGAGGAAAGTAGAAAAAGAAAAAATAGAGGTAGAAGAGATAGTAAAACAACTGCAAATACCAAATTCTGCATTTAGTAGTGTAAGTCATGAATCAGTTGCAGGACCTTCTTGGTGGATATGAAAGACTTAAAATTTTTGAAAGGCTTGAACTAATATAGAAAAGATTTTATAAAAATATCAGTCTATTAGTGTCACAGCAAATTGAATTATTTACTCCTTCAAAAAAGGTCGTATATTTTTGAGAACAAGCCGCGTAAAAATAGGTTGTGAAAATAAAAGCACAAAATTGTTGCAACGAGAAGCTAGTCAAACTAGTTCATATATAAATGTGGCTAAAACATGCTAACATAGCTGATTTTAGGGTATAGTAAAGTTACTATATAAAAAAGTTCGTATGGTACACTTGGTAGACTAATGCATACCAAGAAAAACACTTCTCACCGCCCTTGGTTTTGGGTGCTGGAAATGGTTGCATTATTTGATAGTATAAGTCGCTAAATTGATAATGATTCATTAAAAGACTTTCGTAAAAATTCTAAATAGAGGTTGATCGAGCTTCAAAGGTGGAGTACTATACATAAATATGTTAAGAAAATGGTTCTTTACTACATCGTTCGAAAGAGCATGTTATTGCTTTGCTTGAGGAAAGAAAAAACTCATGGTAAGGGTGGCTTACTAGAGTGTAGTTATTTAGTTAAGTATGGAGGGTACAATGGTTCATCATTATGGTGGTTCATTATTATGATGGTTAATTATTATGATGGTTTGTTAATTGATGCCATAGAAAAAGGAGATCTTGCTGAGGTAAGAAGACTTATTGGATATGTAGATGTCAACCTTAAAATGGGGGAGGGTGACTATAGATTTTTGCACTTCGCTGTTAGTTATGGTCGTTTAGAGATAGCTCAATTTCTTATAAATAATTACGCTGACGTTGACGTTAAAGATCGTAATGGTGTGACGCCTTTGCACCATGCTGCTGAACATGGTTATTTAAGTATAGCTGAACTTCTTATAAAGAATCACGCTGACGTTAACGCTAAAGTTAAGAAACTTAGTTGGACGCCTTTGCACGTCGCTGCTCTAAAAGGTTATTTAGGAGTAGCTGAACTTCTTATAAAGAATCACGCTGACGTTGACGTTAAAGATCGTAATGGTGTGACGCCTTTGCACTATGCTGCTGAACATGGTCATTTAAGTATAGCTGAACTTCTTATGAGTAAGCATGCTGACGTTAACGCCAAAGATAAGGGTGATATAACACCTTTGCACTATGCTGCTGAACATGGTCATTTAAGTATAGCTGAACTTCTTATGAGTAAGCATGCTGACGTTAACGTCAAAGATAAGGGTGATATAACACCTTTGCACTATGCTGCTGAACATGGTCATTTAAGTATAGCTGAACTTCTTATAAAGAATCACGCTGACGTTAATGCTAAAGGTGAGTTGAGTATGACGCCTTTGCACTATGCTGCTGTGAATAACAGCTTAGAAATAGCTGAACTTCTTATAAATAATCACGCTGACGTTAATGCTAAAGGTGAGTCGAGTATGACTCCTTTGCACTATGCTGCTGAACATGGTCATTTGAGTATAGCTGAACTTCTTATAAAGAATCACGCTGACGTTAACGCTAAAGATAATAATGGTTTGACGCCTTTGCACTATGCTGCTGGACATGATCATTTAAGTATAGCTGAACTTCTTATAAAGAATCACGCTGACGTTAATGCTAAAGGTGAGTTGAGTATGACTCCTTTGCACTATGCTGCTGAACATGGTCATTTAAGTATAGCTGAACTTCTTATAAAGAATCACGCTGACGTTAATGCTAAAGGTGAGTTGAGTATGACTCCTTTGCACTATGCTGCTGAACATGGTCATTTAAGTATAGCTGAACTTCTTATAAAGAATCACGCTGACGTTAACGCTAAAGTTAAGAAATTTAGTTGGACGCCTTTGCACATCGCTGCTCTAAAAGGTTATTTAGGGATAGCTGAACTTCTTATAAAGAATCACGCTGGCGGCGTTAACGCTCAAGTTAAGAAAACTGGTGTGACGCTTTTGCACATCGCTGCTCAAAGAGGTCATTTAAGTATAGCTGAACTTCTTATAAAGAATCACGCTGACGTTAATGCTAAAGGTGAGTTGAGTATGACTCCTTTGCACTATGCTGCTGATAAAGGTTACTTAAAAGTAGCTGAACTTCTTGTAGAGAATGGTGCTGATGTTAGTGCCAAAGATAAGGATAGCAAGACACCTTTTGAAATAGCATCAGAGAAAAGTAAGACAGAGGTAGCAAACTTTTTAAAGGATAAACAAGTGGAGTATGATCGCTCTTTACTTGATGCTGTAGAAAGAGGAGATAATGATAGAGTTAAAGGTCTTCTTAGCCGTGGTGCTGACGTTAATGCTAAAAATGTGAATGGTTCGGCACCTTTGCACTTTGCTGCTCTCTATGGTCATTCAGAAATAGCTGAACTTCTTATAAGTAAGCATGCTGACGTTAACGCCAAAGGTAAGGGTGATATAACACCTTTGCACTATGCTGCGTTTTTGGGTCATTTAGAAATAGCTAAGCTTCTTGTAGATAATGGTACTGATGTTAATGCCAAAGATAAGGATGATATGACACCTTTGCACTTGGCTGCTCTCTATGATCGTTCAAAAATAGCTGAACTTCTTATAGATAGGGATACTGATGTTAATGCTAAAAATGAGGATGGTTTGGCGCCTTTGCACTATGTTGCTAGTAAGGGTTGCTTAAAAGTAGCTGAACTTCTTATAAGTAAGCGTGCTGACGTTAATGCTAAAGATAAGAATAATTGGATGCCTTTGCACTATGCTGCCAAGTATGGTCACTTAGAAGTAGCTAAACTTCTTGTAGAGAATGGTGCTGATGTTAGTGCCAAAGATAAGGATAGCAAGACACCTTTTGAAATAGCATCAGAGAAAAGTAAGACAGAGGTAGCAAACTTTTTAAAGGATAAACAAGTGGAGTATGATCGCTCCTTACTTGATGCTGTAAAAAGAGGAGATAATGATGGAGTTAAAGATCTTCTTAGCCGTGGTGCTAATATTGAGGCTAAGGGTGATAGAAGTGCTACACCTCTGTACTATGCTGCTAGAGATGGTTATTTAGACATAGCAAAATTTCTTCTTGACAAAGGTGCTGATGCTAATGCTAGGGCAGGTATTAACATTACCACACATAGTTGGACACCTTTGCATACTGCAGCTGCTCATGGCAATTTAGATATAGTTAAGCTCATTCTTGATAAAAGGGATGATGTTGATGCTAGCGGAGCTTTATCCGTAGCAGGTACACTTAGTAAAGAAGACAGCTTAGAAATACGAAACCTTCTAGAGAAAAGAATAAGGAGAAATGAAGGAACTATGCAATCTCTTATAAGACGTAAACGTCATCAATACTCACAAGAGGAAGGTAGCTCTCTATCAATAGGTGTCCATAATCAACGTAGTATTGCAAAAGAAGATGAAAATTCATTACAAAATGATGAAGTAGGCCTTAATAAAATAGGAGTTACAAGCGGAGCAAGCAAGCCATCTTCATGGATAAATAATTTATTTGGTTGGGTAAAAGATTCTGTAGGTGGGTTTAGAGCTGCCTTATCTAAGGAGACATCGAGCACTCCAAGTTCAATCTCACAAGTTCATTCTCCAGTAGATGTAAATGGTACAATAATGTTACTTGACGTGCTCATTAGAAAAGTTACAGGTCAGAAATATATTTCCACAGTAGATCAGTCTATATCACCATCACAAGCACAGGGTTATGCATTAAAGATTATAGAGGAATTTTGGAAAATAGTAGGACAAGCTGCATTAAAAAGTGGCATATCAATACACCGGTTAAAGGACCATGATGTAGAGATTCAGAAAGAGATTACAGGAAAAATCATGAATGGTAAATTCAATGAAATTTCAGGGATTTTGAACTCACAAATAGAGAAAGTACTTCCTGGTAGAGAAGCTGGAGATCCAGGTAGATTAAGTAAGAAAAAGTTTAATAAATTTACGGCTGAATTCAATAGAAGCATGGATCCATTAATAAATCAATCAAGAGAGCAGGTATTACACAACGGAGATGGTAAATTAGAAGTTAGTAGTGCAAAAAAACAGCAAATAAGTTTAGAGCCTCAAAGTTGTTTAAGTAATGCTTCTATTCAAGGTCATTTGACTCTGGATAAAGTTAAATTAATTTCTTAATCTCATCTACGGAAAGGCCAGTGATTTCAGCGATAACATCAATAGAAACGCCGGCCTTGAGTGAGTTTTTAGCAACTTCGATTTTTTCTTCTTGTCTACCTTCTAGTTTAGCATCATCGAGTTTTTGTTCCAGGATAGCAGCTTCTTTCTGTAAATCCATTACCCTTTCTTCATAAGCTACAAGATCTTTCTCATTCCAATGAAACTTATCTAACTCATCATATGCTAGCTTTATTATTGGTGACTTTTCTGCTATTTTTCTTAAATCTTCATCAGTTGTTTCTTCTGCATACTTGAAAAAAAATAGCCAACGATCTACTACATTTTCTAGCTGCTCTTCTTTACTTTTGGGAAATTTTGGCAACTCAATGAAAATAAATTGAAAATCTTTTAAATCATGCTCATTAGTTTTTTCATCTCTTATGGTATGGCTAGATATATAATCAAGCTTATCAGGAAATAAATTACAATTGGAAATAGCAATAAAGAAAACCTTCTTTTAATCAATGTACTTACCACCTTTATCAGCCTGCCTCGAGTAAGCCTTAGCAGCATATAATTGAGCCCGTTTTTCGAAGCCTTTATCACGAGCGAGTTGCATTTCCGCAATATATCTATTTCCATATGAATCCTTACAAAGAACATCAACAATGCTTTGTTTATCAGAAGCAATCTCAGGATTCATAATGGTGCTGAGAAACTCAACATCTTGAATAGCGTTGATTCCAGTAAAGCCTAAGATATCGTTTAGAAAGTGAATAAGGATATTCTTATTTTTAATTTTCTTAAATGTTAAATCAAGCTTAGGATCTAAAAATTTTGAAAGAGCCATGACGAATTAACCTAGAAAGCATTAATAATTATACACAATTGTGAAGAAATATTCAACTCTTTTATTGCTTTGAATGTGTTGGTGAAAAGAAGGGCCTTCATAGATAATCGTAGAATAACATTTCATATTTTATACGTCCTTTTTAGATCTTTTCTTCTGTAAAGCACCTTAAAAACCAGGAAATGAATTTAAAGCTGTAAGAGACATTAAATTGGTATATAAAAACACTAATCTACAACGACATCGCTTAAGGAAATTATTATATATTAATATCTTAACTTCTTGATGAAAAAATAAGTAAAAAAGATTGAGAAATTGATTTGACTTCACTCGAAAGCTATGGCTTTATGCCAATGCTGATAAAAAACAGCAGTAAATAATTAAAAACAATTTGTTATTAATGAGGAGTATATTTTATGAATAATAGTGAAAAACTTACAGAAGAAATAGAGAGAGTATTACAGAGTGGAGGAGGAAGTGCTCTATTTGATCGTGAGATAGTGTCAGTGCTTCTAGGAGCAGTTCATGACAGAAAGCAAGCACAAGATGTTACTAAAACTCTAATGGATAATTGCCCAGGAATAGGAGAAATTTTAGGACGAGAAATCGATGATTTGAAAATGATAGAAGGAATGACCGAATATGCAGCCGCAGCAATTGAATGTGTTAAAGAAGCTTACAAGAGAGCACTCAGAGAAGGATTAAAGAGAGGCCCGGTAATGGATAGCCAAGAAAAGCTGATAGAGTATGTAAGGGTAAACATAGGCTTTTCAGCAAAAGAAGCTGTCCAGATAATATATTTGGATAAACAGAACCGTTTGATAAGAGACGAAGTGTATTTTGGTACAATAGACGAAGTAGTACACCTATCTGAAAGGAAAGTGGTAAAAAAGGCGTTATCAATGGAAGCAGCGTCAATAATATTAGCTCATAACCATCCAGGAGGGAGTTTAGAGCCATCAGAAGATGATAAGGTTATGACTAGAGAATTAGTATCAGCATGTCAAGGAGTGGGAATTGAACTAGAGGATCACATTATTATGACAGATAAAGGGTATTGCAGTTTTAAGGAAAGAGAGCTGTTATAAACCAAATTTCAATTGCTTGAGAAGTTTGGCTACCAACTACTACAAAACAATACAAAGAGCATAAGTAGCAAAAAAACTTAGTCAAGAATCTGAAGAGAGATATTGGAGAATTACAAAATATAAAAGATCTTTGTATAGTTTGTATATTAAGTTGTGATTAAAGAATAAAAGTCCTGATAAAGCTATTCTTTTATTATAAATAGTTGCAAGATATACAAGATCTTTTTATAATTTGTGTATTAAGTTAGGGAATGTTCAAAAAAGTGTGTCAAGCCGCATTTTTAGTTCAACTCAATTTTCAATCTATCTGGAAAGAAAATATCAAGTTGAGACATAGTTAAAGCCCAATTAGGTAGAGCCATAATCCACTTTTGCTCTACCTTTTTTATAGCACAATACAAAGAATCATCTTTCTGTTCAATTCAACTCTACTCTAGTATTGTTAAACTGGAAAATTGGCTCCAGAATTGATCAAGATATCCTAAAGCACAAACGTGCAGATTATGGGAAGCAAATCATCTCTCAACTTGCAAAAGAACTTCAGATTAAATATGGACGTGGATTTGATAGAGCGTCATTATTTCGTATGGTACAATTTTCTAAATTCTTTCCTGATCAAGAGATTGTCGCGACACTGTCACAACAATTGAGTTGGTCACATTTTGTAGAAATTATTGCAATTTCTGATGAGCTGAAGCGTAATTATTATATAGAAATGTGTCGTATTGAAAGGTGGAGTGTTAGGGCACTACGTAGTAAAATCGATACTATGTTGTATGAACGTACAGCACTAGCAAAAAAACCTGAAGATTTCATAAGAAGGAGTATAAAAAAATTTACGTGAAGAAAATATGTTAGCACCAGAATTCATTTTTCATGACCCATACTTCCTTAGCTTCATGGAATTGCCATCAAGTTATAGTGAGACTGATCTAGAAAATACAATCTTGGATGAATTGACAAAATTTTTACAAGAGTTTGGAAATGATTTTTGTTTTGTAACACGTCAAAAAAGGATGAGTACTAAAACAACTGACAGGTATTTGGACCTGCTATTTTTTCACAGAGGATTAAAACGCCTTATAGCAATAGAACTAAAAATAGGTCGCTTTGAACCAGCTTATAAAGGACAGATGGAATGGTATTTAAATTGGTTAGATAAAAATGAACGAAAAGCAGGTGAAGAAAAACCGTTAGGGATTATTTTATGTGCTGATAAGGATCAAGAGGATATAGAATATCTTGAACTCGAAGGCTCTAATATTCATGTTGCACAGTATTTAACACAGCTTCCTTCTAAAGAAATTCTTGAAAAGAAGTTGAGAAAGGCTATTTCTATAGCACGTGAAAAACATGCAAGTATTAAGTCAGAGCCATGAAAAATATATGAAAGGAATGGATGCTAAAACAGGAAAAACGTTAGAAGGAATAGAGCACTTAAAGCAGTCGATAATTGATATACTGACCACTCCTATTAACAGTAGAATAATGAGGAGAGATTACGGTTCTAGGCTATTTGAATTAGTGGATAAGCCAATAAATAGAGATTTAACTTTAGAAACTTACGCAGCAACAGCCGAAGCATTGGAGAAATGGGAAAAAAGGTTCAAAGTAAAAAGAGTAAAAATTACAGAAGTGAAGGAGGGAAGAGTTACTTTGTCACTGGAAGGTACCTACATACCAAACAATGAAAATATTTTTCTGAGTGGAATTACTATATAAAGATGCAAATACCAAATAAGGTTATAAACATTCATTTTGAAAAAGCTAACTTAAGCCATAAGAAGGTTATTTTTAATTGGCTGGAAGAACCTCATGTACAAGAATTTTGGGATAATAGTCAAGGCCACAGAGATGATATTCTACACTTTATGAATGGTAGGAAAGAGCCTTCGGGCTATTGTAATGGTCTATATAAATATTGGGTTGGTTACATAGATAATCAGCCATATTGCTTAGTTATGATGTTGCAAGAAAAAAAAGAATATAGCATACCAGATTTAAAAAAAGCTTATCTTTCGAAACATGGCAATACATACAGTATAGACTTTATGATAGGAAATTTAGAATATTGTGGAAAAGGATTGGGAGCAAAGACTCTAGAAATATTTATCGACTTTATCAAAGCTAATCATGATTCTAAAGCTGATACGTTTTTTATCGACCCAGATGTTACAAATCCAAGAGCAAAGCATGTATATGAAAAAGCAGGATTTAAATATATAGGCAATTTTATTATGGAAGGAAATGGAGTTTTTGCGGGACGAAAGACACATTTTTTAGTGAAGCAAATATTAAATGAAGATTAGGTTAGGCAGAAGCAATTGAAAGTTTTGGAAAGCAAATCTGTGAAAGTTGATGAAATAGTAGTGTAGAAATGGAGCCACCAAACATAATTGAAAAGCTGAGTTTTGAAGAAATCTTTTCTAGGATGAGAGAAGAATTAGCCCGTCGTGATTCAACATTTTCAGCGCTTATAGAAAGTGACCCAGCGATAAGGATTTTAGAAGTAGCAGCATGGCGAGAACTTTTGCTCAGACAAAGGATAAACGAAGCGGTAAAAAGCAATTTACTCAAGTTTGCAAGGGGAGAAGATCTTGATAATTTAGCTGAGTTTTATGGAGTGGAGAGGCAAAAAGAAGAAGATGATGAAAGATTTAGAAAGAAGGTAAAAGCAAAAATAGTAGGCTCAAGCACTGGAGGGAGCAAGGAGTATTATAAGTATCATGCACTGTCAGCAGATAGTAGAGTAAAGGATGCATTAGTAGAATCACCTATACCAGGGAAAGTACAAATTTCAATCTTATCAACACAAACTGGCATAGTGTCAGAAGAACTACTTGAAATTGTAAGAAAGCAAGTCACCAGGGATGATATAAGGGTTTTAACAGATACAGTAACAGTGATAGGTTGCAATATTACGGAAATAGATATTCACAGCAGAATTAGTGTTAATTCACAGGCACTACCAGAAATTATTGAAACAGTAAAGAAACAATTTACTGAAAAATTTGAGTTGGCAAAGAGATTAGGAAGGAGTGTAACAAGATCATGGATAATAGCAAATTTGTTTGTGGAGGGAGTAGAAAACGTAGAATTAATAGAGCCAAAAGAGGATGTTGTGGTACTGGGGAATGAGTGTGCAGTGCTTGGCTACGTCAAGTTAGATAGGATTTAAAACGTATTTTTTTGCTTTGTGGAATCATAAAAGTTTCACCAGTGAGAGGATTACGTGCAATAAGTGGTTTAAGGTTTACTGGATAAAAATGACCAATGTTAGGGAGACGAAAGTATTGATTTTCTTCCAGAAGTTGTAACTTGTTTTTTAAAGTATGGATAATATGGTCAAATATTATGGAGAGTGTTTTCGATATTAAGCACATCTTTATTTTTCTGCAATGATCTCTTGCTTACTCATAAGCTACCTAAATAAAGGAAATTAAAGCAAATTGAAAGAAAAGACAAATGAAAAGTCACGTAGTTAACGCGTTATTAACACAATAAGTTTATAAAAAGTAATATTGCAGAAAGGGAAATGCTATGCCAAGAAGTGCAAAGGAGAAATACGTAGCTTATAAACAAGCGTTTAAAATAGGAAATTTAGTATTAGAAAGGGAAGATAGAAGCAAGATCATTAAATTATTGTCCAAAATAAGTGAGGGAAAAAGTGTTGCTGAAAAACTAAAAAAGCTTACTTATAACACACAAATAATTCTAAAAACAAAAATAACTTTTAATTATCGGGACCAAGATGTAGCAGAACGGACGTTTACATTACCATACTATGCTATAGTTCATAAGAATAAACAAGCTTTCAATGATCTTTTGCAAGAAGCGATAAAACAAAAACTTTTGAAGAATGTTCTGAATGAGGAAATGATTATAAAACATTCAGATGGTCAAGAAGAAACTCACACAATACTTACATGCGCTATATTACGTGAGAATTATATGGTTATTAGAAAAGTTCTAAAAGTCTCTGAGGAAAATGGTATTTTGGGAGATATTCTCAATAAGAAGGCAACAATAAAAAATAAAGATGGCCAAGAAATAACCTATACACCATTTGACTATGCTAATATAGATAATGAAATTGCAAAAATTTTTAAGGAGTTTACAACAACTATAGAACATAGACCTGTATCTAAAAACGATAGTGAAAAAAACCTAAATGCAACAACTATGGAGAATAAAAGAGTGATTGAGGAGGCTACTGACAATGCAATAATTACAGAGAGTGAAGATGCTACTGCTGCAATTGATAATACTGAATCTGTGTTAATAAAATATGAAGATATCAATAAAAGTAGTGGAGATCTTCAACCAATATTTGAAAACAGCGAAGAAGCGCAAAATGATTCAACTACTGTAGAGCCAACTTCCGAACCGTGTTTTGATAGTAGATCTGGCAATACTGTAGACGAAAAATCATCAAAAAGGGCAATTCAACCAATTGTAGCTGGTATTGTTGGTGCAGCGTTATTAGTGAGTAGTGTTGCGTTGTGTATCATGAAAATGCCTGTAGTAGCAGCGGTTGTGGGAATAGTTGGGTTATTTTGTGTAAGTTTTGCGCTGTATAATATCATAAATCCCAACACCAAGCTCGAGAGAGTAGAGGAACAATCGATTACTGCTCATCCTCCTTTGAAGATAATATAAACAAGATAATTTCTTCTATACGGAACCTCAATGGTGTATGCCTTCAACAAGTTTTAACTCAAAATTAATTAAAAATTTATGCAAAAAAAAGTTGTTGATTTGTGGTTTAATGATAGTTAAGGTATGCTTATTGTATAGCTAGAGAGGTAATATGCCAAGTTTTTTTGATAAACCGTTTGAAGAACAAGTAGAAGAAATAATTAAAACGGGAGATTCAAAACTACTGCAAGCACTAATCGGTACAAGGGCACCAATTGGGTTATCATTATATTGTTCTAGCTTTTTTCTTACTAAAACAGTTATTGCGCAAGCAAAGTATCAAGCATATAGTGCTCTGCTTAACGTGCTAACTGAATATCAAAACCCAAGGAAAGAGATTTTTGTAGACAACATAAAAAGGGATATAGAAAGACAAATAAGTGGAAATGAGGATAGACTAAGACAAAAAGCACTTTTACCATCGTCAAGTAGCAATTTAAAATCTCTAACTAATAATAGTTGTTCTGATTTAGAAAGTTATGTTCAGGAAACAGATGTATCAAGTTTATGTACTTTTAACTTACAAAAAGTAATTGAAATTTATCATAACTATATTTCTCGAGAAGAGGTAAAAGAGTTAGAGAGAGTGCTATTAAAAGCAAAAGAAGTGGAAGATAAGTACTCATATATAGAAAGGCAAAAAAAAGAATTACAGTATGATAGTAAAAGAACAAAAGCATTTTATATAGAAGAAGATACAAAACCTATATTACTTAAAATAAAGGACAAGAGTTTTTTTGATAAATGGTATGAAGAGTTATTGTGTGCAGTTCTTGATGAAGCAAAAGAGAATAAGAAACATATACTACATGGAGAAATAATAACAGGCGAGCTAGATATTTCTTTTAACAATGAAGCGGTTAGAAGAGTAATAAATAAGTTAGTGGATGATTATCTTAAGATTTTACCTGATAGTCTTGGAGTAAAAGAATCGTTATTGTCCGAGATGAAATGTATTGATATCCCTGATTACAGAGGAAGAATGAGTCATAAGGGAGTAAATGATATAATTATTAGTAAAGCGAATGAAGTAATCTTAAGTGAGTCAATTATACAAAATAACCTGAGTGATGATGTAGAAAGAGGTTTACAGTATATAGTAGAAAATATGGACGTATCTCTTCTTGCGGAAGTAGAGCAAGAGATGCTAAATGAAATAGCAGAAAGAGCAGCGATTCATAGGGAAAGAGACAATAAGAAGAAAGATTTAGAGTTGCTAGCTATATGCAATGGAGGAGAATTTCAAGACAAACTTTCATTACCAACGGACTTGAGTTTTTCAGAGATTGAGCGTTTATATAAAGATATGCTCTTAGTAAAGTTTCAAGAACAAGGGGAACTTGAGTCACACGAACTATGCAAGAGGTTACCATTATTAGAGTTAGAAGAGATAAAAGAAGCGTTTCCTGCGTCGATTACTGACGATATCTTAAAAAGTATGGAGAAAAGCCTGAACAAGTATGTAGAGATAGTAAAGAAGGTAAAAAAGGACATAGTTGATAAAGTTTTTGGAAAGAAAGAAAATTTAGAGAAGTTATATGAACTAGAGAAAGAGCTAGAATTTAGTTTTATGCAAAGGCTTTTCCACCCTATTTATTATGGACAGTATAAAGAGATAAAAAGTTTTGTTGAATGCAAAAGCTTTATTCATGATAACATCAAGAGCGAGAAAGATGTAAGATCGCGTGAAGAACTTGAAGAGGAAATAGGGAAACTAGATAAAACGAAGCGGGAAGAATCAAAAAGATTGTTATTATCCTTAATTGATAATGAATTTCAAGGATTGGCAAATCTGTTAATGTCTCGCAAAGATGAACTAAGAAATAAAGGTAAAGAAGAATTTCGCTTGCCAAAATTGTTCCATCCTTCTTATTGGGAATCTTATATAGAAAGGGAGAAGAATAGTCTTGAAATATGTGAAAAGGCTTTGAAAAAAAGTGTTGCAACAGGGGATGATGAGTTGTTCTATAAAGCAATAGAAGATATCGAGAAAGACTCTAAGTATCTGTGGGTATTTCAGATAAATAAAGGATTGTTTGAAGGTGTATACAAAACTCAACATGATTCAAGAAAAAAGACATTATCATTTAGAGAACTAGCAGAAAGTTTTATTGGCAATCGAAAAAAGTACGTAGCTGAGCAACAAGATGATTATAAGACAAGAAAGGCAAATGCAGAACAGCATCAAGTCAATGTGGAACTTGCTGGAAAAGACATAATTAATCAGAAAGAACTTTATGCTATGGCAGAAAAAAATGAAATATCAGAAAAAAGAGTAGAAGAAGAAAGAAGAGGTAGAGAAGAAGCAGAAGCGAGAAGAAGAAAGAAGAGCTAAAGAGGAAGAAAGAAGAGCTAGAGAAAAAGCAGAAGCAAAAACAAAAGCGATTGACCTACTATATGATGAGGCAGATGATCAAGACATATCAAGGAAGAAAATAAAACAAAATAAGGATGTCCAAAAGTTTTTAGAGTGCCAGTATACTTTTCTGGTTTTAAACGAAGGGTATGCTACAAAATTCAAGAATCTATGCAGAGAATATAAAGACTTAAAAAGGGAAATAAAAGAATTTGACTTTGAAAAGTTATCAGAACTTGCAAATGAGTTTGATAGACTAAGCAGAAGTTTTGCTGAAAGAGAAAGAGAGGAGGAAGAATCAAGAGAGAATGTATCAGAATGCAGAGACGGTGATATTGATAGATTAAAGCTGAGCATAGTAACGAGAGTAGTACAAGCAAGGGATGTAGCAGAGAAGGAAAAGAGGAAAGTAGAAAAAGAAAAAACTGAGGTGGAGGAGATAGTAAAACAACTGCAAATGCAAGCACCAAATTCTACATTTAGTAGTATAAGTCATGAGCTAGTTGCAGGAATATCTCAGCAAATATGAGAGCAGAAGAATTTCTCAACTTTTTAGAAAAGGAAAAACTGAAAAGCACAATATATAAAAGATTAAAGTGGAAGGAGGGTTATGTACCAAAAAGCTCTGAAGAGTTGAAAGCTCTGATTTATGAATTTGGCAAGCAGAGAATAATTTGGTGGATGCCAAGCGTGGATGATTGTGCTAAAGGCAAAAGATTTGCTAAGGGGCAAGTAGTATTGGCGCTGTTTTTCACCGGAGTGTCATTATGTTGTTTATCCAAAAAATATAGATTAACGTCAACTCTGTGTTTAATGGCGTTATCTTGCTACATAGGAGGCTCTTTTTTATTCTACAAAAGATATATTAGAGATTATGTGAATATTTATAAAGGAGAGATTATGCCTTTTTTTTTCTTATGTGGAAGCAGAAGAGTGTGTTGAAGAGGATTATATAGAATCAATAAAGGGAATAGTGAGCAGTGCAGAGTTTAGTATGCATGTACACTATTTATTAAAAATGAAAGATAAAGGATATGAAGACGAAGATGGGATATATCATATAGCATTTAACAACTATGCATGGAAACTAAGAAATAGTAATAGATTTAAGACGAAATTTGAAAAAAGTATAGTAGAGAAGTTTTTAAGTTATGTAGAGGTTAAAAGGAAAGATAGAAAAGATGTTGAAGAGGATATAAATAGATTGCGTTATTGTGATGAGAGAAAAGATGAGAGAGGTATTAAAGAAATATACGAAAAGTTATTTAGGTATACAAAAACGTTGTTATGGCATTTAAAGCCATATAAATCACAAGATGTGGAACTAGGTGGGTTCTATGCGAGAGCAAAACGCTTGAGCGGGGATGTATCACTAGGGCAGGCTTTAAATAGATTGTACATTTTACATGATGATCCTGATCAAGTACTAAGGGAACTCAAGGGTTTATTAGTTGTATATCATCCAGATAAAAATAAGCACGAAAAGGCAAGAAAAATATACGAAAAAGTTGAGCTGATATATAAGGCAGTGAGCGCAATATTAAAAGTCCATGAGAGGCATTTTGGTGACACTATATTCTGTAACTTTAAAATATTTTTGGGAAAGAAGTTAAAAGATATTGATGAGAATAGTGTGTATGAGGAGATTATTTCGACGCATAAGACGTTAGAAATGAAACAATATTTCAAAAAAGAGGAAATAATTGCAAATATAAGAGATGAGATGCTAGAAAAATATAGGGTATTAATATACTGGGAAGATATAATTTTAGAGAAAAGGATAACTTATCCTAACCCTAAAAAATACATAGAAGCTCAAGATAAAGAAGCAGAATTGAAAAAAGAATACGAAGAGCAGGAAAGGACAATAAAAGAAATTTATAAACGAAAAAAAGAAATAGAAAAAGAGTTAAAAGATTTGAAAAAAAAAAATTAATAATACAAATAGAGGAAATATTGGAGATATGTTCTGCAATAAAAGAGAGGTGCAATGATGAAATAGGAAAACAGAGCTCTATTGTGGTTAGTGATAATAAAAATGCTTTTAATGAGTACTATAGTGAGAAGAAAATAGAGAGCTTCAAAAGAATGTTGGGGAAGCTAGAAAAAGAACAAAAGGAAGTAGAAGCTTTTTTAGCACGATTAAAAAGCAAGAATTTTTTAAGCATGTTAAGTAATAAAGATGCTAGAGGATTGTTTAATGTGGTAAAGGAAGGAGTAATGAATCCTTTAGATAAGTTAAAAAGTGGTTTGAAAACAGTGAGGGAACTACCTTCAATACTTTTTTCAGAGACAGAATACGACTACATAAAATATTATTCTGATCTTCATGCAGAGTACCTATTGGCGGAAGAGAAGGTGAAAGATTGTGAGATAGAATCTGATGCAAACGGTAAGATCATTTTTTATGAAAAAGTATTAAAAAGGCAAGGAACTGATTCACCAAGTGATAAAGTTGAACCTGAGGTAGTAGATTGTAAAGCTAAGTTGGAGAATTTAAGATCAAAAAATAATAAGTTAAATAAGAAATTTAAGACACAACAAGAATTGGAGAGAGAAGCGAAAGAGAACTTATTAACGACTAAGGATCTGAAGAAAAAATCAGTAGAAACTAGAAAAGAGATTGAGAAGTTAAGAAGTAAGAATGAAATATCAGAAAAAAGAGTAGAAGAAGAAAGAAGAGGTAGAGAGAAGAAGCAGAAGCGAGGGCTGAAGAAGAAAGAAGAGCTAAAGAGGAAGAAAGAAGAGC
This sequence comes from Nephotettix cincticeps, assembly GCA_023375725.1. Lineage (NCBI taxonomy): Eukaryota > Metazoa > Arthropoda > Insecta > Hemiptera > Cicadellidae > Nephotettix > Nephotettix cincticeps. The sequence goes on along the minus strand of JAGISJ010000011.1, from coordinate 2,145,838 downwards.
TAGAGAAAAAGCAGAAGCAAAAACAAAAGCGATTGACCTACTATATGATGAGGCAGATGATCAAGACATATCAAGGAAGAAAATAAAACAAAATAAGGATGTCCAAAAGTTTTTAGAGTGCCAGTATACTTTTCTGGTTTTAAACGAAGGGTATGCTACAAAATTCAAGAATCTATGCAGAGAATATAAAGACTTAAAAAGGGAAATAAAAGAATTTGACTTTGAAAAGTTATCAGAACTTGCAAATGAATTTGAAAAATTAAGCAGAAGTTTTGTTAAAAAGGAGAAGGAAGAGGAAGAGTCAAGGGAGAATGTACCAGAGTGTAATGAACAGAATATTGATAGGTTAAAGCTCAGTATAGTAACGAGAGTAGTACAAGGAAGAGATGTAGCGGAGAGAGAGAAAAGAACAGTGGAAAAAGAAAAAACTGAGGTGGAGGAGATAGTAAAACAACTGCAAATGCAAGCACCAAATTCTACATTTAGTGGTGTAAGTCATGAGCTAGTTGCAGGACCTTCTTGGCGAATATAAGAGTTTTGGAGTTTCTATAGTGTGAAAGGTTTGAATTTGTAAATATTATTTTATATAGCCTTTCTACCATAGAGAATATCAAAAAATCACTTTTTATAAAAACACAAGTTTATTAGCGTCGCAGAAAAATTAAATATTTACTTTCTTCAAAAATCGCAAAAAAGTACGTATATTTGTGAGAACAATTTAAATAAAAGCGGCGTTGTGAAAATATAAGCTTGAAATTGTTGCAACAAAGCTAAGCAAATTAGTTCGTACGTAAATTTAGTAAAAGCAGGCTAAAATAGCTGATTTTGCGGTATAGTAAAATTACTATATAGAAAAGTTCGTACAGATCACTTGGTAGACCAACACATTCCAAAACAAAATGTTCTCACGCTAGCTTGGTTTTGGTTGTTGAAAGTGGTTATATTATTTAAGTTATTAGTAATATTTAATATCAAATTAATAGCAATTCAATTGAAAATTTTACATCAAAAATTATTTCAAGAAAAATTCTAAATAAAGGTTGACAAGACTTGAATATGGAATAGAGTGCTAAGATTATTAGCGTGGATAGGAAGTAGCTTTTTCTATTCATTTCAAAGGGGGTAGCTGTGTTATATTCAAATGTCCCAAAAGTTTTACTTTTCTTCCATTTAAAGAGAGTGGTCCTCATAGGGCATCTAAGGTCTTCCAAATTGAACGTTGGTGCTATGCAAATTGGTGAGCGTGAACGTCTAAACAATTCAATTGGTATACCCAAACAAGGCAAAAAGGATATAGGTTGAGAGATTTTTATTATTTATCGTTTTCTAAAGAAGTATTACCTTATACTGGTCAACTCTATCGTGCCAGCAATAGTACATTGCAGCTCTATGGGTTTTGTAACAATAAGTTATATAGTTACCGGTATAACGATGGCACTTGGCAAGCCTCGTACATGGAAGATATTCACGCTCAGCAGCTTTATTTTACTGATGTATTAGAAAATGGCCAAAATACATTGATAACAAGGAGTGGTAGTGACTTTAATTTCTATCGATGTCAACATGACTATTGTAGATTCTTGTCCACAATCTATGATCATAACGCAAATGATATTCATAGCATTGATCTGATTAATGTCACAAAATTTGGTCACTTCTATAATAATATAAATCTAGTTGGAATATTAGCCAACCATCAAGAATACGGGATAAGGTTCTACAAAGTAAGAAAGAATTTTCTGTATAATAATCCAATTGAGCTAGTTAATACTGACTTGAGTATTCTTGGTGACTCTTCTCAAATGGAGTTTTTCTTAGCTGACTTAAAGCAAAGGGGTCAGGAGAATATTATTGCTTATGGCAAAGAAGGGTTAAACATATATGAGTTTAACCGGTATGATGAGCTTGAACGCTTAATGCAAGTACCCAATAGTGGCAAACTTGATGATTCTAAAGGAGGAAATTTATTTTTTCCTAATCTAACCGGTCAATCATATCAAGATATTGTATTGTTAAACACTAGTGGTCTATTTATTTATCAATATAGTAATGAACAAAGGAATTACAGGCCAATTTATTATGGTTCACAGTTTGCTGAGCTGAAAGGCTGGAATGCAGAACATATAAATTCTGTTCAATTTGAAGATATAGATTTAGATGGCAGGCAAGACATGCTCTTCACTGGACCACAGGGAATAAATTTTCTGTCGTTTGATAACCATACCAATCAATGGCAACCTTTGCTCGATAATTCACAGCTTACTATTTCTGAACGCTATAGTAATGTAATGAAAGTTATACCTGCCAATCCGCCAATTACAGAATATCCGACAGTTTTTACAGATTATAAAAATCGATTACACTGGGCAAATATCGTTGAAGTTGAAGAACCATTTGAAGAAGAAATTGAACCTGAAATAGTTGAGCAGACTTCATCTCAAACACTAACATCATCGGTAATACCGCAAATACTTCAGCAACAACTTGGAGAGGAAAAACCAATTTCTTTATTGAGGGATCAATTGGATTGTTCTTCTATCTTTGATGCAGTAGATAAAAACACAGGAAAACCAATATTTAAATTACCGTTAATCAATTTATCAAATCTTGGAAGTGAAATCAAGTTAGATTTTGTTTATGACGGTAATAATAAAATATCTGGTATCTTAGGGTTTGGTTGGTCTTTACCACAAAATCTCATAATGATGGATCACCAATCGAGTATTTTTCCTGAAGATGAGAAGTATTATATTATCCTTCAGGGTTTGCCTCAACAGTTAATGTTTGATTCTAGCAATTCAACTGATGCTGTTCTTTCTTTTAAATTGTCGAAAGATCAATCCGACTTGCAAATTCACTATCATAAAGATGAAGAGAGATGGGAAATAGATAGTAAAGGTATTAAGCAGATTTATGGTTATACCCAGGTTTCCAACACTAATTCTATTAACTGGGAGTTAACATGGGAAAATTGGCGAGGTGTAGGAAGCAGCAATACAGTACAAAAACAGCTTGCCACTGGTTGGTACTTATCTGAAGTGAAGGATAAAAATGGTAATGTTGTGTATTATACGTATGATAGTGTTAACATTCCAGTACCAGATGGCAAAAGCTTTACTCGAGGAATTTATTTAAAAGCCATTCATGATAATCAAGGCAATCGAGTCCTTTTCACTTATTCCAATAAAAAAACAGGCGAGTATGATTTATTACCTTTGGTAGATAAGAAGGGTAATTTCAATACGCAGGCAGTGCAAACTCGTTATTTGAAAAAGTATGAAATTATTACATTGAGCTACCGGCAAATTATTTTTTTTGTTTATGAAGTAAAAGATAGAAAGCGCTTTCTAGATAAAATTCGTCAAAGAGTTACTGGTCAACCAATTTTACATTTTTTTTATGAAAAGGGATCAGATACGCTGGAAGAAGTGATTTTGCCAACAGGTGCAAGTGTTAAGTTTGATTATCAATTGCTTGGCCCAATTATCAATGAGGAAAAAGAGAAAAGATATGATCATGTATGGGCGAATTATGCAATAAGTTATGATGGTAGTGATATATTAATTGTTTATGAAAGTGGGCAATGGGGTGTAATATTCACAGCATTTGGCCAGGAGATAGAGGAAAAGATGGAAAAAAAGCTCTATGTTTATAATGAGTCAGAGTTTGTTGATTCTCGACTAAAGCTTATTAATTCATTAGGGCCTGCTTGGGTATGGAAAGGTCGGGTAAAAAGGCACGAGATTGTACGTGCAGAAGGTTTCCTTGTGATTATTTTATATTATGATACTGGAATAAAAAAGCTATATTCATTTCATAAAGAAGAAGGAAGATGGCTGTTTACTCCAGGGTATTATAATTTTAATAAGGATGCTATAATTAGGCCTGGTGAAGGTTTTATAGCTGTAGTAGATATTAACTCTATAAAAATAATTGATTTGGCCCAGTGGAAAATAGAGACATCATTTTCGATAAATGATCCATCTTCACTGCTTGCAGTATTCAGGAGAATACTTCTATTTTATGATAATGACTCTTTGTCAATAGGGTATAAGAATCATAATAATAAGTGGGAGTCTAAAGTAATTAAAGCAATACCTGGAGTGGTTAATGATATAAAAGAAACATTAGGTAAGTTCGACTTAGAAAGTGAGTTATATGATCAGCTATTAAACTATTTCAAAAATACTGCATTACAGCTAAACAATAATTTGTTGCTTTTAAGCAGGTGGAGATTAGAAGGGGCACAGCTTTATACTATAATAGATTTATTTGTTCTGAATAGCAGGTATGAAATAGTTCAAGAGCAACAGTATACGATTACTCAGGATAATTTGGGTAAGTTCTCACGTAGAATTGAATATGGAAATGGTCGTACTGTTATATTCGGTTATGAAACTCCTTTCTCCGGTGAAGAAGAAAAATTTAGAATTATTGTGAAAGGGTACAATGATAAAACGTACAGGGAATGTGTTGCCGATGATTGTTGTGAGCTTAGCACACAAGTACTTACAGGGTTAGGAAAACCACTTTTGCTAGACTATAGAAAATACACTGCAGCTCTAAGTTTGAATACAGTTATATGTAATAATAAGAAATTCACTTTTACAGGAGATGGATGGAATGAGCAAACTATATCAGAAGCAGAGTTAAAACAGGAAAAGTTATCTATTCCATTAGGTAGTGAGTTTATATTGAACAAGGAAAATTCACAGTCTTCATTCAAACTATATGATCAGGGGAATAATGGAGAAAAACAGGGAAATAGTTTGCTGGATCTAAATGTAAAGCAGTTAAATCAAACTTTAATTAGATATCCTGTTTATTTAGCTTATCAGGGAGATAATACGCAAGCGGATGTGGTTAAGTTTTCAAGTGATGGTAGCAGTTTTGAGAGAATTTATGCACTACCTAAAGAGGAAAAATTAAGCCCTTGGAGTAGTTACCAAATGCTAGTGACAAGTATTGATACAAAGCAGAACGGTACGACATTAGTTTTTCGTTCACAATTTGTTCTGAGACCTAGTCCTGTTATTACAAAGGTTATAGTAAGTTTTGATAATGGTAAGCGTATTACTGGATATGAATATGGTGGAGCAAAAGCATTAGGTAATGCTGTATACTATGAAAAGACTTCCTTAATTCCAGGGAATGACAAGGCACCTTTTGGTTGGATCGAAGAAATTAAAGATTTTAGCAACCAATCTAGATTAGAAAGAAAGGTATTTAACTCACAAGGGGAATTAATAAAGACTCTAAAGCTTGAAGAAGAGAAAACTAGTGCTAATGACATTATATTAGAAGAAGAAAATTTATACTTAAATACTACCTTGTTTGATAAAACAGGGAAATTAGAGGTAGCACAGTTTTTTTCCTTATGAGATAGCAGATGAAGAAGTTGGTTATTATGGTTTTGAAGATTATGAGGTAAATAGAGTTGATGCAGGCGATTTTCTATCTGGGAAAAGATGGCTATTTGATGAAACTGATGTAGTAAAACAAAATTTTTCATTTACTGGACAGAACTACTTGAGTTTATCAGGAAAAGCCTTAGTAGGGACATTTCAGCCAAATAGTCAAAATCAGGAATACGTAGCATCATGTTGGGTGCGGCAGCGAAGTGAAATGTTTAAGCTTGGTGCTGTTACACCTTACCTTAAAGTAATTGTTTCTACTGAAAGTGGAGATGAAGTATTTGGGCTACTTAGTAGAGTTCAATTTCAATCTGGTAATTGGTTTTATTTAGAGGTAGTTATAGATTTACTATATGCAGAGCAGATTTACAAGGGCTTACAAACTTCAATAGGGCAATCTAATACTAAATTCAGAATATCCGTTGTTGTAGGTCCTGGAGTAAATACAACTATTGATGTAGATTACGTTCGGTTTTTTCCACTGAATAGTCACTTTCAAGCTAATGTGTACAATCTTAAGACTAAGCAGATAACAGAAGTTATAAGTGCTAGCGGGTTAGTTAAGAGATATATTTATGATAAGTATCAAAAACAAATAGCAAGCATTAATGAGTATGGTCAACTTGAAGGATTTAACACTTATACTAAAGCTTCAAGTATTGGCAAAATAACAGAATTAAGGAGTAACATTCAAATTCAACCAGAAAGTGGATTTTATGAAAACTTTGCCCCTTATTCATTCCATGAGCGCTGGAAAATAAATGATGCCAATGCTTGGCAAATTTCTCCAGGTCAATTGCAGCATCTGACCAATAGTGTACACAACTTGCAGTTAAACTCACATGATATAAGTTCTGTGTCCTATGGGGTAGGGCTGTGTTTTTCACTACAGTCAGAAAGTGTTGTAATAAAGTTTAATAATGATCTGCAAATGATGCGTACAAATGACAAAGCTGTTATTGTATTTTCAGAAAAAAGACAATCTATTCCATTGGATGGTGAGATATTAATAGTTGTTGAGCATAGTCGCTTATTTGTTTGGATAGATGGTGGCTTATATGTTGATAATGAAATTAGCTCGTCAAACGATCTTCCATTTAGTTTAGAAATTAGTGGTAAGGTAAAAATAAGTGATTTGATGATCTTTAGTGAGCCCAGTGTTCTGGTAACTTACTTTAATACACTAGATGAAAAATTACAGGAGATTGTATTAGAAAGTGGAAATACTGCAATAGTTAGAGAATACCTATATGATGAGCTTGGTAGGCAAACCATCACTACACAACCGGCACGTATGGAGCGGTCTAATGGTCAACCAGTATTAGCCCACTATCCTAACTTTGTTACAAATAGTAATCCTTATTCAACAGGCTCAGTATGGAAAATTCATCAATTGAAAGGTGAGGTAAGTGAAATTGTTGGGAAGCACGGTTATAGTCAAGTTAAATATGATAGTAATCCTTTGAATGAAAAATCTGAGTTAGGGCTGCCTGGCAAGATGTTTTCAGGTCTCAATGCAGAACGTTTTTCTTCTTCGTGTCAAAATTCTTCTATTAACAACCTTTTTCCCAGTAGCAAAGGTTATAGCTGTCAGGTAAAGCACAGACATGGAGGTATACAAGATATTTTAGTTTTTGATGATAAGAATAATAAGGTAGCTTGGTACTTTCATGGTCCAAGAAGCAAAGATTTACTAAGTACTTATAAATATGATGAAAATGATAGGTTAGTGAAGAGTTTACCACCTCTTTATCATGAAAAAGTACGCACTTTACATAAGCGAAATTCACAACAGCAGTCTATATCCGAAGAACAAGCACTGCAAAAATCTTTGGGCACACATATAAGTTATGATGAAAAAGGAAATATCATTGATAAAATAACACCAGATTCTGGGAAAGTAGAATATTTATATGATAACAATGGATTGCTGAAATTTACCGTGCAGTATTCCAGAACCAATAAAATTGAAGATATTATATATTTTAATTACGACCAGTTAGGTAGACTTAGCAGCATAGGTAGGTTAACTTCTCTAGCTCCTAAGGAGGAGTTACTAACTCTAACACTGACTGATAACAATACACAAGTATATCAAAAATTTTACCATGATGATTTTGAACATGAACCTACTCTACGTGGAAAATTAAAAAGAACCGTAACTTTCAACGATGGTGAACCTTTCATTGAAGAATCCATATTGGATATTGATAAAAAAATCATAAGCAAACGTATTATTATTCCGGTTGAGGATAATTACCCATTGATGGTTGCAATAAATAAAAAATATATAGCAGGGAAGTTAAGGGAAATAGAATATCCAATTAATATTCAAGGCAAGCCTTTGAGGTTTATTTATCAGTATAATAAGCTTGGTAAGGTTACAGGTATTGGTACACCTGATCTGTTGTTGGTAAAGTTTACTTATAATGCTGCTGGACAAGTGTTCAGTGAACAGCACTTAGCAAATAACTTTACTCGTCAATATAGTTACAACTCTCCAGGATTTTTAACTATTCTGAAAGATAAATTTTTAACAGAAAAAATTCATTACGCTAAAGGAAGTTGTGGTGATTATGGATACAGTTACGGCACCATTACATGTACTGAATTTGAAGCAACTTGGCATGAACATTGTGATAATAGTAAACTTGGATTGAATGAACGGTCCTTTGTAAGTGAGAATATTATATATGAAGAATCAGCATCTTGTTTTCGCAAATTAAAGCAACAAGGTTATTTGGATAGGTTTAGCCGTCAAGCAAAAATTTATTACCCTGATAGTGAGTTAATTGATTGTAGTTATAAAATAGCTAGTCGCCAAATTCAAAGTACTCTAGGAAGAGAAGGTTTTCCTGCAAAATATGGATACAGCTATTATTACAGTGATCATCAAGAATTAATTAAGGCTAAATATTTTGTGGGAAGTGAAGTATCTACACCATTACAGCCTGATACTTTTGCTAAAGAAATTCCAGGAATAAATGGTACAGCTTCGCATGACATCTGGGAGATATTGAGAAGAGACTCTGGGTATTTGATTGATGATTCATCTTTAGATCATAGTGAGAGAAGAAAATCTTTTATTCGTTCAATGTTATTTGGCAGCCCTAGAAATCTTGATACTGATGAAGTACCTTTCGAGATGTTATTTGGCACTTATTCTTCTCAAAGGGAAAAATTATCGATGTTGGAATCAGATTTGCAAGATGCTTTGGAAAGGTATAGGTTGTTTATTCCTGGTATAGCTCAAGTGTTGTTAAAGCACTTTGCTAATCGACTAGGTGAAGCAGAATTTGATGTTGAATCTTATGATATTGATGGAAATGGTAACCATAAGCATTACTATACTGGATTTGATCGTTATGAATTGAGTTACCGTAATAATACTAACCAAGTCAAAAATGTGAAATTTAAATCTTATGCTTCATCTAAACCAAGTCGCAATTTCTCTGTCAAACATGATAGTCGAGGAAATGTAATTCAGGCTTTACAGAAAGGTATCGAGCATATTGATTACAATCAAGTATCAAACCGACCAACTAAAATACAATTAACCGATGGCAAAACTTTAACCTTCTACTATGATGCTCAAGGTGAGCGAGTACTCAAGAGAGTTACTAATAGCGAAGGACAAATAACAAAAGAAATACATTATATACGTGATGAATTTGGTCGTGCTTTAGTAGAAAGACAAATTACCTATATCTCCCAAGATTTACCACCAGATGTGCTAGTAACAGCATATATTTATGGTCCTAAAGGGTTACTTGGGTTTATTAGACGTGATGAGTTTTACAGTGTAATCACTGATCATGAAGGCTCAATAAGATTAGTAGTAAAAGGCGATGAAGTGGTAGCAGCCTATGATTACTTGCCATATGGTAATTTAATGCGTAAATATGGAAGTGATCCGGAAGCTCATATTTCATATCGCTATACCGGTCAAGAATGGGATGAGGAGACGGGCTTATATAACTATCATGCACGTTTCTATGATCCAAGCATTGGCCGTTTTTATCAAGTTGACCCCAAAGGACAATATTTTAGTCCATATAAATATGCTGGCAATTCCCCAGTATCAGTGGTAGATCCAGATGGAGAGTTCGCTCTTTTTATAACAGCAATAATTTTAGGAATAACAGGAGCATATTTAGGAGGGGCTGCAGCAAATGATGATTGGAATCTTGTTAATTGGGAGTGGGATAGTGGAAAAACTTGGTTTGGAATAGTAGGTGGAGGAACAGGCGGTGTACTACTGCCAGTAGGTTTTGTTGGATCAGTTGGGGTAATTGGATACGGTGCAACAATTGGATTAGGAACTAGTGGAGCCTACTTAGGCATGGCTGCAGCTAATAATGAATGGGATCTAAGTAAATGGGATTATAGCTCACCAGCAACATGGAGCGGAGGGTTTCAAGGGTTTGCAGTAGGGTCTGGTGCTGCTGGTGGATTTAGCTCTGCTAAAACGTTTTATCAAGGATTATCTTCTAATTTGGGTAAAGGTACTTTTATTGTAGGAAGTACAGCTACTGGTGGAGGATTGTTTGTTATGAATGGGTTTGCTGCCAATTGGGATTTCTCAAAGCCTGGAGTTTACTATGGTTTTGTGGATGCAATTACTGGTGCCCCTGATTTACCAATGTTTATGCGAAGTGCTGGTAAATTTTTAGCTAAACAAGGTAGACAAATAAGAGAGATACGAAAGATTTTAACTGATATAAGAAATGGCAGAGCAAACATCAGAGAACTCAAGCAACCACTTCTTGCTACAGGAAAGGTAGCTCTAGGCACAGCAGGGATAGGTGTATCAGCCTATACAATGGGTGCTGCAGTTAGTGAAAACGGTTGGGATATGAATTCTGTTGGTACTTATCATGCTCTTGTGAATGGAATGCTTATGGGAAGTCAGCTTTTTTCAATTGGTAAGCACGCTTACAGAATGCGTACACTCCGTAAAAAAGCTAATGTGGAGGAAAAAAGTGAAGCGATTAAGAAAGCGGAAATGATATCTAGAAGAGCTGCAGAGGATACCGTAGCTGAATATAAACGTGCTATAGAGAGTGTTAAACAGGAGGCAGAACGTACTGCTAATACTGATAGCAATGGAGAAGCTGGTGATTCATCAAGAAATACTGAAGGTATTATGCGTGTTTTTGACCCTAATAAAAAAGGAGATGAGCTGCCCTATAACAGCGGAGTTAGAACAGCATTGAAAGAAGGTAGAATTCCTAATACTGCAGTGGGTGTAGCAACAACTAATGACCTTGCAGTAGTTGCGTTTTCAACTAGCAATGCTCCTGGGTTTATAAGTGTGTATTCTCATGATAAGTTGAATAATCTTATGTATTTACATGGTAGGCTTCAAGATAGTAATAGTGTTATCGCCCAAAGAGAAGTGACTTTAAGTAGTAATGCTGAGCTAAATCAGAGGTTAATGAATGACATTGAACATGCAAAAAGAGTGATAATCGCAGACAACGTGAAGAAATTTGATGACCGGATTACTAAAGGAAGTTTGAGTGGATTATTGGACGAATTGCCAGATAATGCAAAAAATGATATAATTGTAGACTTAAGGGAAGCTATAAGCAGAGATGGGTATTTAGTAGAGAGTTTTATAGGTAGTACAATAAGAAAACGTTTAATTGAGCAAGATCCTGTAATAAAAGAAATATCAGATAATTTAAGAATAAAAAGAGATGAACTTGAAATTAAAAAGAAGGAAGTAGATGAGCTTCCTGAAGAAGCCAAAAAGGAAAAAAGGAAGTTAGGGTCAGAAGTGGTGAATATAAATAAAGAAAAGAAGGAATTAGAAGGATCATTAAAAGAGAGGAAAAAAATTATAGGTAAAAGGGTAGAACAGGAACAACTAACAGAGAAATTTTGGGAACAAGTGAAAGATTTTTATGGGGGATTATTAGTTAATCGGGACCCTACCAATTGTGCTGAGCCTCATGCTATTACAGCGTTATCGAGAATGGATGAAATTGTTTCTAATAATGATATAGAAGTGTTATCGAGAGGAAATGAGCATGTATCAATAAGAATGGATGACAGAGCTCCTCTAATTTCTAGGCCTGTTCACTCTTATGACAGGTCAGAAGATATACGTTTTTTAGCTACTTATAAATTAACTGACCAAAATAGTTTAGAAAGTTTTCCTAGATGTGATTACTGCTTAATAACAACTAAATATATTAAGCATATTGTTACTGATCCTTTACATCAAGAAATTTTAAAGAATTTTGGTAAGTTAGAGCATAGTAAAAAAAAGTTATATTTTCTTATACCCTATAATGATATAACAAGTAGATTGCATTATATGTCGGCTAGAGATGAAGATGATGTTTCTAATAGGACGAGAAGATCAGCATTTAATGAGCAGGCTGAAATGGAGGGTGAATTTGAGTATGGAGATGATAGGAATTCCATTACAGGTCAGTGGAACAAGCATATCGATACAAGTAAAAAAGTTGCAAGTAGCGGCAAAAGGCCATCCTCTTTTATAAACAATTTTTTGGGTTGGGTAAATAAAGGAACTACGAAAGTTAAGAGTCTTGTAAGTAGCTTGCTTACTGGTAGCAATAATGCTTTGCCTACAAAATCAGAAGAGGTACAGAGTTTACCAAAAGAAAATGCTTCCGTGGGTAGTAGTGTAGATCAAAAACATGGTTACAGATATTTTACAGATGGAAATTTCTTTCAAGATAATGTTGATTACGTAAATGCAAATTTACGTCAGGTACGTGAAAGGCAAATACATGTCAATTTTAACAGTACAATAGCTTTAGCAGATTTACTAGTAAGAAAAATTACAGGACAAAAACATGTTTCTACCCAAGTCAGGAATATCCATGAAAAAGAGGCATGTAATTATGCGTCTATTATTGTACAAAAATGTGAGAAGATAGTAGAACAAGCTGGATCAAAGAGCGGTATATTAGAACATCGGTTAAATATTGATTTTATGGGAATGAGGAAAGAAATTACTGGAAAGATCATGGGTGATAAATTTAACGAGATTGCAGGAATTGTGAATTCGTATGTAGAAAAGGGATGTCCTAGTAGACAACCAGGATACCCTAGCAGATTAAGTCCAAAAAAATTTGATAAGTTTATGACTGAATTTAATAACAAACTGAATATGACGCTAGATCAGTTGATACTGCAAATATTGAATGATAAAAACAACATATTGGATGTTAAAGAACAGCAAGAAAATTCGAAACCTAAGAGTTATTTAGATAACGTTTCTGTCTCAGGCCACTTGACTCAAATTAGAGGTAATGTTCCATAGGTTTCTTTAACTCAAGTATTGACTTGAATATAGTGCAGTATATACTTAGCTTATATTTTACATTGGGTGAAATATGAAACAATTGGAAAAAATAATAGAAAAAATTAGTAATCTGAATAAGGAGAATATAATTGATGAAATAAAAAGTGCACTACGGGAAAAGGATCCAGGTGCGTATAACAAGTGGAAAGAAGATGAGTTTAATACAAGTCATATATTTTATGGGCAAGATACTCTTTTACATTTGGCCGCTGAATACGATACTATAGGAATAGTGGAAGCTCTAATAAAAAATGGCGCAAATGTCAACGCAGTAGGTCGCTTTGAAGAAACACCTTTACATCATGCTACTAGATTTGGTGAGGTGGAGGTAATGAAAATTTTAATAGAAAATGGGGCAAATATTAATGCTGTAAATGAGGTTGGGGATACACCTTTACATACAGCCATCATGGAAGCACCTGGGTGCCTAAAAACAGCGGTAGTTAAAGTTCTCATAGAAAATGGGGCAGATGTTAATGCAGTAAGTGGACATAGCGAAGAGACGCCTTTACACTCAGTCGTTACTCTAAGTAATAACATAGGTACGGTAAGGATTCTAATAGAAAATGGGGCAAATGTTAATGCATCGGACTTTTATAAGAACACTCCTCTACATTATTCTGCTAGATATGGTTGTTTAGAAATAGTACAAGCTATAATAGAAAATGGTGCAAATATCAATATAATAAACGAATATGATGAAGAGACGCCTTTACATCTTGCTGCTCAGAATAATCACTTGGAAGTAGTTAAATATCTTGTAGATAAGGGAGCTGATATTCATGCTAAAAACATTAAACGTAAAATGCCTCTAGACTGTGCTAAAGAAAAAGGATACAAAGAGATAGTAGAGTATCTTATGGATAAAATGGCTAAGATGCCTCCTAAAGAAAATAAAGCTTTACCGGTCTACCAGAATGAAGACTTTGATGATCTTGCTGATTATCACGCATCACGGAAAAAAAAAGTGAATGAAGAAAATGAAGGAAAGCCATTAAAGGAGAAAGGTAAGTGTTCAATACAGTCTTATCAAGGACAACAGAAAAAATTTATTTCTCATTACCTTCCAAACGTAGAAATAAAGTCAGTAAAACAAGGTCTTTATTTGCCTTCTTTTGAAGAACACGGAGTTGAAATTGATGGTAAATGTGTAGCAATTACACGTGGTTTATCTCAAGCTTTATTTTTACAGAGTAGCAAATCATTTTTGAGTAATTTAGAAACTTCAGCTGAAATTTATGAGCGTATAGTGCAGGGTAGACAAATATCTAAAAGGGAAGAAAGAGAAGTTTTTGCATTTAGTAAATTACTTAACAACTTTGAAAGGCAGTTAGATTCTGCTACGAATAGTCTACCTTCAAACTTAATTCAGACTCGGGGCTACAAAACACTTGATGATTTATCAAGTTATATAGCTGGAGTTGAAGGTGATTTTGCTATCCATCTAGTTACAAATAATCATGTTGTTGCAATTTATAGAACAGATGATAATTATACTTATTTCGATAGTAATGTAGCGTTTGTCTCTGGGTTAAAAAGCACTGATCAGCTTATAGAAGTTGTAGAAAAAGCAGTAAAGTTTGCTGGCTATAAAGTAGAAGAAAAAGGTTTTCTTGTTGAACACTTTGATGTTGCTAGAGCTAATAATCAACTATCTGATGAAGATAAGCAAATTTTAGCAAAAGAAATTAAAACAGAGCGTCAACTTCTAGTGGAGCAAGATAAGGAGCTTGGCCCTATTAAGTCAATGGTCAACAGAGTACAGTTATATGACTTTGGAACTAAAATTAATGTGGAAGGCGGCGTACCTTTACTTATCAATGCCAATATGAATTTAAGTGGCAAAAAATTCCAAGATCACCTAGATAAAAAAGAAGTGAGCATGACGGCTAGAGAATATCTTGATAGCTTGAAAAACAGCAAGAATATAGAAGAAGTGGTACAAGCAACTAAGGTAATTCCTTTCATAGGTTCAAAACGTGAAATTGAAGAAGCAGAGCAAACACGCAAGCTGAAATTCTCTTTAAAGCAATCAATAAAACATCTTGTCTCTGCTTTTCGAAACGTTAGTGCTACAGATTCTGCTGTTTCTCCCACTAACACTAATCAGTCAGAAAGTCAATTACCAAGGCAAGCGAACGATAAACCTAGAACCTGTTTAAATGATCCAACAGTGGACAAGCAGCTACAAAGATCATGTCAGACAATTTCCTCCTGAAGTTGTTTTATTTCAGCTTTAGGGAGGTCAGTAGATTTAGCTATTAAATCAATAGATACACCAGCTTTAAGTAGGTTTTTAGCCACAGCTATTTTAGCCTGTTTTTCGCCCTTCTCTTCGCCAATTTTAATACCTTCCGCTTTACCTTTTTCATGGCCGATTTGGATGCCTTCTTGTCTACCTTTTTCTTGACCAACTTTAAGACCCTCATCAAATTTTTGAGCTAAAGCAGCTACTTCATCCATTATGCGTTTTTTCATTTGTTCATATGCTAGTAACTCTTCTTCTGACCAATTAAACTTATTCATCTCTTCATAAGCTCGTTTTATTATTAGGTCACTACCAACTATTTTATCTAGGTCCTCTTCGCTTGTTTCTGCTGCATATCGAAAAAAATAACACCATTTTTCTACTATATTTTCTAATTGATCTTCCTTCGTCTTTGTAAATTTTGGTAGTTCTATGAATACGAAGTAAAAATCCTTTAAGTCATGTTCAAAGCTATTTTGATCTAAAATGACATGATTAGATTTGTACTCAGTCTTATCTGGAAAAATAATACAATCAGCAACAGCTATGAAGATAATTTCCTTGAGATTATGATAATTATCACCTTGATCAGCTTGACTTGAATAGGCTTTAGCAGCATAATATTGAGCACGTTTTTCAAAGCCTTTGGTCTTAGTGAATTGCATCTCTATGATGTATCTGGAACCTTGAGAGTCCTTACAAAGAACATCAACAATACTCTGCTTTTTAGCAGCAATTTCAGGGTCTAAGATGGTAGCTAAGAATTCAACATCGTGAATAGCAGCTAAACCAGTAAAGCCTAAAATATCGTTCAAGAAGTGAATGAGGATATCTTTATTCTTCTCGGTGCCAAATATTCTTTTGAAGGCATAATCATTGCGTGCATCAAGAAATTTAGATAAAGCCATAGAAAATCCACTTAAAAAGTATTAATAATTATACACAATTGTGAAGAAATATTCAACTAAAATGCAAACATTTTGTATATCTTTATTTTGTAGTATTAACCTATGTAGTATTTATGACAAATATTTCCACAAGATACCAGATAGCACAAAAAGTAAGAAGCTGGAGGCTAAAACAAAAGTATACCCTAAAAGATTTAGTAGATAAAACCAGCATAAAATATCATACATTGCTAAGATATGAGCAAGGAACATGTGACATTCCAATTGAAAGGCTAAAAGTGATAGCAAATGCATTATCAATTCCTATTAGAAATCTCTTTCCTGGGCGAAAAGTACTAAAAGAAAGCAGTTGTTTTGACAAAGCTAAGATCCAGGAAATGTATAATTTCATAGCATCCATTAATATCCTAACTTATTCATGAAAAAATAAGTAAAAAAGATTGAAAAATTGATTTGACTTAACGATGATGCGCTGCCTTCAAGAGTGTGCTGACCAAAAGGTTCCGTACGCTGTTCTTCAGTGGCTAACCCACTATTTGCACAGATCTGCTCATCCTTTGAAATATATCCTAACACAATACCCCCTCAATCTATAAACATATTATGTACAATAATTAGCATGAATAAAAGCCAATGCAAGTATAATTTTTCATATTTTTTAGAAAGTTGTGTTCTTCTACTATCACTTCATATATCTTTGCTCTCCAACAAAAAAACCGTTTCTGGACAACCTCTGTAGCATGACGTTCTTGGCCCATATGTGGTATTATGTAAAAGTTATAATTAAACAGCGACCTAACAATTGCCAAGGATAAAAAAACTTCAAGAAAAACATTTTCTATAGACCTGCTGCGAATCAAGAGATAAGAAAAGTGAAGAGAGGATGGCTAAAAGCAAGATTAACTAGAAGGAGTGCTTAAGATTGACAATACCAGCAATAATATTAAACCTCAAGTTGTATTTTTTCTGAAAATTGCGGTAAACATGGGACATAATCTTAAATATCTTAATCTCACGGATCTTATTTTCCACTCTCATTCTAAATGATACTAATCTTCTATTATGCTCTTTCTGCTCTGGAGTTAATGGCTTTTTACGATACTTTTTATATGGAATTATAAAATTGCTTTGCAATTTTTGCCAACCTTGATATCCAGAATCAGCATATTTTATGCTGTTGGTTGGTAAATATTTTTCTTGTTTCCGTATACGAAAATCACTAATTCTACCACGATATGACTTTGACACTGATAAAATTCTTCCATCTTCTTCGATAACAATCTCAGTTTTCATAGTGTTGGTTCTTTTTTTTCCTGAATATGACTTCTTCCGTTTTTTACTATCTTCAGGTCTCTGTATTTGCTGTTCTGTAACATCAGCCAAAATCTTTAGTATTTTTTCTGGTGTCATACTTCTATCTTTTGTTATAGTAACTTTCTTGGCAAGTAATGGCTCTATTTTCTTCAGTAACCTATATACATTTGCGTTGTGCATATTGAACAGGCACCCTAAAAATCTATGTGTTATGTAAGTGCGATAGTACAAAATTACGCAAAATAACTTATCTTCCAGAGTTGGTAGTTGTGATCTTCTACCATGGCACTTTTTCTGTTTTTCAAGGTTTTTCCACTCAGACCTCACTTTTTTCACCATCTTTTCGAACTCCTCTATAGTTAAACCTGTTATATTACGAAAGTT
>JAGISJ010000011.1:2055692-2128128 GCA_023375725.1 Nephotettix cincticeps | reverse complement strand
CCATACTCATAAACCGCTTTGGAAAAAGCCCAGGCACTGCCATCTTGAGCCGTTTTAAGATCAGCGACTAATCTGGCGCGCAAGATATCGGGGCGACATTTACATAAAATCCCGGTATCGGGGTCATTCCAGTACAGAGATTGCTCGATTTGTGCCTTTTCAATGAGTTTTAAAGCTAAGCCATTTTGTTTCAGACTTGCTGCCATGTGTTGTAACACTTGGTATTGTTCTTCGGTTAAACAGGTTTTATTGGCCTGTTCCCTTTGAATGTGATGCCAACGCTCTAAACCGGCTTTGGTTCTCTTATCGAATTTCGGTAAAATATAAAATTGCGATGCAAACTTTTGTGGCTCTAAAATAAAGCTATGAAAGGCATTGCCAAAGATTTGTGTGGATGTAGGTACTTCTTCGATATAATCTGGATTTTTATACTTATACCAGTAGTGATAAGGAGATCTTCTAAATTCCATCAAGGCACTGCGGCTGATCCCAGGCCCTTGGTGGTAAGCCTCATTGGAAATATTGTTATAGATGCCAGGTACTCTAAAAGAGGCCATCGTTTCATTAAGGTTTCTATCTTTTATGGTATTTAACATGATTTATCTCGTTAAAAATGGATAGTTCTCTTCATCCCTATCATCTGGATCACCATAAAAACCAATGGCTTCATCCTCCCTGACTTTGATCTTCCTCTGATCTTCTAACGCAGCATTGATCGTATCGGCAAAACAAGCCGGTTTATTACCATAACCTTCGATAAAATGGGCTTGTAAATAAGCATATAAGTGCTCAAAGCTTTCTAAATTACCTTTTTTAAACAGGATTTGAGTAAGACAATCGGTTAAGATCGATTCATCCCCATAATCACAAAAAGCCGCAAATTTTTCTGTTTTGATAATTTCCATGACCAATTGAAATTGCATCGCTTCAGTTAGTTCTTCATAACACTCATAGCCCTGATCAACGGCCTCACAGATGAGTCCATCGTAATCTTTGCTCACACAACAGCGGCTTTTTTCCCATTCAGATCTTTCTTTCACCCTATTTGAAAAAGTGGTCCAACTTTGCTTAGCTTCGTGGTTAACAGAACCCTTGCCAAGTGCTTGATCGGGTGCTTGATTAGCCATGAGATACCCCCTTTTTATTGCTCAGGACCGTTTCTAATTCCTGGGTATAAGTCTCAAAGCCATAATAGGTATCGAGCTCATAAGCGGCTTCTATTAGAATATGCTTTAGTTGAGTGAGGTTTTTTATGACTTCTCTAAGTAAGGTCGAGAGTTGTCTTTGATTTACATTTAACAAGAGGAAAGTCGGGTGAGGGTTGCTGCCATCAACCATAGCACTATGTGTAGCTTCAACGCCTATCTGGAACGATTCTAAAAGCATCTCGAGGTATTTAGTTAAATTATAAAGCTGAAGTTCTGGCTTAGAATTTAGAAATGCCTTTAGTTCATCAATTAAACCCTTTAAGAAGGATGATATTTGGTAACACTGCGATAGATAGTCGCTGGCGGGGTGTTTTAGACAAACGAATTGATTTAAACTGGCGCTTGCGGTCATGGCTAACTCCTTAGATAGATTAAGGTTAGTTGGTTATGTTTGCCCCCAAAGTCCTGAAACTACCTTGGGGGACGCTTAATTAATAATTTAATGGTATACCATTAAATTATTTTGTCAACTTAATTTTTATTTTTATATTTTTTCAATATATATTCTAACCCTTCTCTTCCGAGATCATTCATACTTAAATCTTTTTCTGCTGCTAAAAATTTCAACACTTTATATATTTTTATATGTAAATACATAGTAAATTGTTTCACAGTTATTTTACCTTTTTTATCTAAAAACTTATCTGATCTAACCATATAAATAAACCTAACTGAAGATGTTAAGTAAATTATAATAGTATAATGGTATATAAAATGCTATTATTCATAATTACATGAATTTTAGTTCTGTAAAAGTAATAAAAAATCGTGACTATAAAAATCTACAAACTCTATGATGCCCTCTTTAGATTTTTTAATAGACTACAAGAAAAAGCAATGTTTTTAAAGTCGAATATTTTTATTATGATTTAACAAACTAAATTTTACTTTATTTTTAAGAGCAAGGTAAAAAACGATGTTTTCAAAAAAAGAACATGAAAAACAGCCGAGATCTAACCAAGATTCAAGTTGGAAGGATATTTTAGATTTGTTTTTACCAGAAGCTATCACCTCATTTTTTCCACAAGTGGCTACTAAAATCGATTGGTCAGCAGGTTACGAAACACTCGATAGTGAATTGCGGGCGATCGCGACTGAAGCGATGATAGGAAAAACGTTTGTTGATAAACTCGTTAAAGTTAAGTCTTTAGATGGTAAAGAAGGGATAATTTTACTACACTTAGAAGTACAGGGACAAAAAGAGAAGGCATTTGCAGAGCGACTCTTTCACTATTATGCAAAACTTTTTAGCAAATACAATAGATCTATCTTAACACTAGTTGTTTTCACTGATAGCAATAAAAGTTGGAGACCTCATCAATATCAAAAAGAAGTTTTTGGCTTTCTTGTACTTAATTTTAATTTTCTAACTTGCAAACTGATCGATTATCGAGGAAGGGAAAAAGAATTAGAAAAGTCTGATAATCCGTTTGCGATAGTAGCTTTAGCACATTTAGCTTTCTTAGAAACCAAGAAAGATACAGAAGCGCGATATAAGAGTAAGGTTGAATTAACGCGACGTTTATATAAAAAAGGCCATGATAAAGACTATATATTAAATGTTTTTAAAATGATAGATTGGGTTCTTGCTTTACCTAAGGCTTTGGCACTAAAATTCAAAGAAAAAGTACATGAATTAGAGGAGGCAAACAACGTGAGCTATATCACTAGTATTGAACGGTTAGGGCATGAGCAAGGCCTACAACAGGGCCTACAGCAGGGCCTACAGCAGGGCCTACAGAAAGGCCGAAGAGAAGAGGACTTTGTTATCGCTAAAAAAAATGCTAGTTAAAAAGCTAGATCTTGAACTAATTAAGGAAATAACAGGTTTATCAGACCAAGATTTACTCAATCTTAAAGATTAATATTCTCATCACCATGAAGAGGATGTTATGAACGCAGCAAAGCAACTCCAACAGCAAGGCCTACAACAGGGCCTACAACAAGGTCTAAAACAAGGATTACAAAAAGGCCGAGAAGAGGGGGAACACCTTAAAGCTTTAGCTATTGCCCGAAACATGCTAACCGAGGGTATGTCCCCAAAAGCTATTCAAAAGCTAACCGGTCTGCCTGAAAATGAAGTAATGGATTTGGTCAAAAAACACTAAATATTCAAAATGACAAAGAGGGTTTTCACATGTGTGACTCTCTTTGTTTTCAATTAAACATCAAGTTCAAGAAGAAATAAGGTCGGACTATTTGAGGTTTAAGATAGTCTACTTATTCGGTAATCAATGCCGTTAATTATTTCATATGGTTAATTTATCTATATAGAATCTACTTTATATCACTTGTGTCTATTCGTAGGTTCGAGCTTACTCTATATAAAAATATAATCCCTTTATCCTCATTATAAAAGTTATTAATAAATATAAATAATTATCGAATTTATTTATATATCTGTTTTATTCGTGTATAAGACCTAAATAATTTTAATCCAGGGATCGAAGAATGAAAATAATTGCTCAAATACTTTGCCGTACATTTTTTTTTGATAACAAAAAGAATATGAAAAGAAATGAAGATTTATCTGAAAAGTCAATTCTGTTAGTAGAAGATAATCCAAT
The DNA here is from genome assembly GCA_023375725.1 of Nephotettix cincticeps. Lineage (NCBI taxonomy): Eukaryota > Metazoa > Arthropoda > Insecta > Hemiptera > Cicadellidae > Nephotettix > Nephotettix cincticeps. The sequence continues at coordinate 2,124,353 of JAGISJ010000011.1, read as the reverse complement.
TATCGTACTTTCTACGAAAAAACTACTTACACAAGAAGGCTATCATGTTACGGCAGTTGAAGATGGTAACAAGGCGCTTATTTACTTGAAAAATTATGATTACGATTGGGCGCTATTGGATATAATATTACCGGAAATAGATGCGCTGGATCTTGTAAAAAATTACCGTGCTTGGGAAAAAGATACCAATAAAACTTATGTCCCTCTCTTTGGCATAACAGGCTATCCTTTTAAAGAAATGAATCAAACTTGCAAGGAAGCGGGGATGGATATAGTTTTTCAAAAACCATTCAAACTTGATGATTTTAAATATATCGAACGCTTTCTAAACGAACTTGATAAAGCTCAATTGAAAAGTAAAGAAAAATACACGTGCTGAGACTGGAATAAGTTAACTTGAATTAAAATTTCCTAAAATCCGCGTGCGGGACTTTTGCGGGATTGAAGTGTGCTCTTATGTGCTTTTGCGTGACAATTGTAATGACCGCCACCATTAATAATATTCTTTTTTTAATAACTTACAATTTAAGCTGTGGCCTTTTAATGCCAAAGTCAATCGCGTTATGTGCTTCTTCAACGCCTATCTGGAACGATTCTAAAAGCATCTCGAGGTCTTTAGTTAAATTATCAAGCTGAAGACCTGGCCTAGAATTTGGAAATGCCTTTAATTCTTCAAGCAAACCCTTTAAGAGCGAGGATAGTTGTTGGTAGCACTGCGATAGATAATCGCTGGCGGGTTGTCTTAGACAAACGAATTGATTTAAACTGACATTAGCCATAGTTTACTCCCAAGTAGTAAGTTGTGGTTAGCTAGTAGTTAGGGCTGCAATCCCTAGTTACTAGCGTTATTTATAAATAATATCATATAGTTTTATTTTTATCAAACTTAAACTTTGATAAAATAGCCTTTCAATGCTACTATTGTTTTGGGTATATAAAATAGGTTTAGAGAATGATTGAAAAGCATGTTATAAATCGCTTAAACACAGGGGATAAAATCGTTCGTATAAATGTTGAAGTACCTGAAAAGCTTAGAAATAGGTTTAAAGGAAAGGCAGCGACTGAAGGTAAAACAGTAAAAGAGGCCATTCAGAAACTTATGGAAGAATATATAAGAAAAACCTGATCTTTTATCATTTGAATAAAAAATATACTTTTTATTTATCCCTTTACCTAAATTTCACTTTACTTGAATTAAGAACAAGGAAAACAAAGTGACTATCACCATTCATCAATCTTTTGACAAGCTTTTTAAAGTATCCCTTTCTGAGAAAAAAGTAGCTATATCTTACCTAGAATCACATTTACCGGCTAAAATCTATAAGCGCATTAATATAAATACTTTAGAGTTAACGGATAAGAGTTTCATTTTACCTAAATTTCGTGAAATTCACTCGGATATTGTTTATCGCTGCCAGTTTGATCATCGAGATGGTTATATATTTTTTATTTTAGAAGCTGAGTCTACGGCTAATGAAGAACTAATGGCTTTTCGACAATTACAATACAGTATTTCAGCAATGGATCAGCATATCCGACAAGGACATAAAAAATTGCCTATTGTTTTGCCTATTTGCTTGTATCATGGTTTAGAATCACCTTATCCACATCCGGTTGATGTTTATCAATGCTTTGAGAATGCTGATCTAGCTAAACAAATTGTATTTAAGCCTTTTACCTTAATAGATTTAACTGTTCTGTCTGATGATGAGTTGGCAGAGGGTCCAGCTTTCCTAATGGAGATGCTTCTTAAACATGCTCGGGCAAAAAACTTTTTAACTGTTCTTAAAGCACGTCGGGTAGTTATCGGGGAACTACTGCGGCAATTAAACAGAGAATTACGCAGATATATGGTAAAATTTGTAATAAATGAAGCCCAGGATGAGACTCGACCCGAAGCGGTTGACGAGCTTGTCCAAATTCTTACCGCTGACTTACCAGAGGATAAAGAGGTTATTATGACATTTGCACAACAACTTGAACAAAAAGGCTTACAAAAAGGCTTACAAAAAGGCCTACAATAGGGCCTACAGCAGGGTCTACGGCAAGGCTTACAAAAAGGCCTGCATAAAGGCCGAGAAGAGGGCCGAGAAGAGGGGGAACACCTTAAAGCTTTAGCTATTGCCCTAAACATGCTAACCGAAGGAATGTCCCCAAAAGCTATCCAAAAACTAACCGGCTTACCTGAAAATGAAGTAATGGCTTTAGTCAAAAAACACTAAATCTTCAAAATGACAAAGAGAGCTTCACATGTGTGACTCTCTTGATTTTCAATTAAACATCAAGTTCAAGAAGAAGGGTCAGATTATCTGAATTTTAAGATAGGCCACTCATTTAGATAGATAACCTCGTTCTGAGCTTATCTTTTAGAAAAATCCACTGTATTTCATTCAAATCTCATAAAATAGTTTATTTTCAATATATTATATATATATTTTTACATATTATATTTTATATATATTTAAAAGTTCCTTTTCGTGTATAAATTATAGATAGTTTTGAGCTAGGGATAAAAATATGAAAATAATTGCTCTACTGATTCGTCGTGTATTTTCTTTTGATAAAAGAAAGTATATAAAAATAATTAAGGATTTACCTAAAAAGTCAATTCTATTAGCAGAAGATAATCAAATTGCGGTGATTCCTATAAAGAGCCTGCTTGAAACACAAGGTTATCACGTTACAGCAGTTAAAGATGGCAACAAGGCACTTATTTATTTGAAAAGCTATCACTATGATTGGGCTCTTTTGGATATAATATTACCTGAAATGGATGCACTAGATCTTGTCAAAAATTATCGTACTTGGGAAAAGAATATTAATAAATCTTGTCTCCCGCTCTTTGGTGTAACAGGCTATCGTTTTAAAGGCATGGAGTTAACTTGGAAAGAAATAGGTCTGGAACTAGTTTTTCAAAAACCATTCAAACTTGATGATCTTAAATATATCGAAAGCTTTCTAAACGAACTTGATAAAGCTCAATTGAAAAGTACAGAAAAATACACGTGCTAAAACTGGAATAAGTTAACTTGGATTAAAATTACCTAAAATCCCGTGAAACTCTTGCGTGATAATCATAATAACCGTGACTATTAATAATCTTTTTTGATAATTTAAGCTGCAGTTTTTTATATCAGTGTCATATAATTAAATCATATATAATTAACAAATTTATATAATATTTAATTATATTATCATTTAGAGATAGTGAATTATATTAATATTACGTTTCAGTTGTTTATTAGTGTTTAAAAATTATATAATATATGACTTACGCATTAAAAAAATATTTATATATATTATCAAGCACTTATATATAAATTCTTTGATTTAAAATCATTTAAAAAACAACGTCTAACTTATGGATTATAAGTAACTTTCTTTTTTCAATGCATAAATCCTAGAATATGCTTATCAATAAATCTAGACTACAATTAAATAAGTTATCTGATTTATTTGTTTATGCAATCAACGCAGGAAAAATTAATGTGCAACAAACTATTTGTAATTATAATATTTTCAATGTTATCAGGTTGCTCCTCTGGTTCAACACCTAAAGTAGAGTATTGTGAAGGTATACAGTGTGATATGAGAGACCAAACAACAGCGATATATAAACCATGGAAAAACAAACAGTCGAAATATGATTCCTCAGAAATTAGAAAAGGAATTTCAATTTCTGGTAATTGGTAAATATAGCTGGGGATTGATAAATTGATATAATCATCATAACACTGATTGTCATTTTTATATCTGTAAATTGATGGTATTTCTATCAAACCAAATTACTCTAAATGTTTAGTCCAAGAGTTAGAGGTATATCATACAAAAATTTAGCTAAGATCCGCGCGAGACTTTTGTAGGATTGAAATGTGCTCTCATGTCCTTTTGCGTGACAATTGTAATGACCGTCACTATTAATAATATTTCTTTCAATAACTTATGATATAAGCGTTTGGCTTTATCTATTATTCTTCAATTATGTATCTATAGATAAGCTACTTTGTGAAAAAGATAGAATAAACTCAAAAATCACAATAAAAAAACATAATCTATTAGAACTTCTTGAGAAAAACAATAAATAAGAAAATAAATAACTATTTTATGTATTATGTAAGTATTCTCTTTAAGAGAAACCTTTGCTGCTTTTAACATGGCTTCAGTTGCTTTTTCCATCGATTCTCTAACAGGGTCTAAATCTAATCGAGCATAAATTGCCGTGCTTATCGGAGACTTATGATTTAGAGATTTTCCAATAATTGTAAGTGATGAGCCCGTACGAGCTTGCCAACTTCCGAAGGTTCGTCTTAAATCATGTAATCGTAAATCTTTAATATTGGCCCGCTCTAAAATACGTTGCCATCCTCGTTTAGGTTCAGTCAGATGACCCGTACGACCACAGCTGGGAAATACGTAAGGGTTATCTTTATGTACAATCATCCTACGATTTTTCAGCAGATTAATAATCTCTTCTAAAAGAGGAATAATTTGAGATTTACCATTTTTCGTCTCAGGTAACTTCCATTCTCGCCGTTCGAATGAAATATCGTTCCATTTCATAGCCAATACATTTGCTCGTCTTGCCCCAGTTAATAAGCTGATAAATATATAGTCACGAATGGCTTGATTAGGCTCTTCTTCTAGAGATTGAAAAAAACGAGGAAGTTCATCGGGTTGTAAAAATCGTTCGCGCTCATGTTCTTCAAATTTTTTAATACCTTTAACTGGATTTTCTTTAGTATAATAACCCCATTCCTTAGCTTTATTAAATATGACACTCAATAAAGCTAAGACACGATTAGCTTCATACTTTCCATTCTTTTCACCAATTTTAGTATGAAGTTCCATTATTGTAGTTGTCGTTATTTCTGATAGTTTATAATTTTTCCATCTTGTTAAAAATTGATCATACTTTTGTTGTTCTTTTTTAAAAGTTTTTGGTTTATGAACTTTAGAGAAATTTACTAAGTAATAATTAAATAATTTTTCAAAAATTAATTCACTTTTAGTTATTTTAATTTCTTCTCGTGGGTTTCTCCCTGTAGCTATAACGGCATTTACTTCAGTTGCTTTTTTACGAGCTTGTTCTATTGTTAAATCCGGAAAACGACCTAATGTGATTCTTTCTGGTTTACCATTAACCCATCGGTAGACAACAAATGTTTTGATGTTCGAAGAAGTGATACGTAGTCCCAAACCTCTTATTTTAGTATCGTAATAATAGGTCCGTTTGTTACTACAAGGAATAGGTAAATTTTGTAGACTGGCTTTTGTGAAATTAAATTTATTATCCATGATTATGCTTAATTTTATTTAGTGCTAGGTAAGTGCTAGGTTGTGGAGCAAATTTAGTGAAATAGGATTAAACTACATTAAACTAAAATAGGCAATAAACCATTGTAAAATAAGATTTATTAAATATGGTTAATATTAAGAAATAGGGTGGAAGATAGACTTTTAATCTATTGGTCGATGGTTCGAATCCATCACGGCCCACCAAAAACAAGCTTAAAATCAAAGACTTACACTAAGCTTAACTTTGCTTTCCCTTACTTTAAATTTCCTTGCGGGACTTTTGCGGAAGCTAGTAATTTTTCTTTTCTGTCTAAAATGATCAAATCATTTTTTAACTCACACACTTTATTCGCAGAGCGAATCAAATTACTATACTCAGATTGAGAATAATGCGTTGTAATTCGTCCACTTTTATGGCCCAACAAGTCTTGCCGATCTTCAAAACTTACCTCAGCTGCACGTAAACGTCGTCCAAAAGTATGTTTGAGATCATGTACCCTAATGTGAGGTAAGCCAGCACGTATGCGTGCTTTTTTCCAAGCAGAGTTCAGCATTCGTGTAATAGGTTTACTTCTAAAAGTAAATACATACTCAGGATGTAACCCCCGCACTTCTTCTATTACGTGATGAGCTATCCTATTGAGGACAACAAGCCGTTCTTCTCTATTCTTAACTCGCCATTCAGGGATAAGAAATATGGAACCTTCAGGTACTTTTATCTCCCACTCCCATCTTATGTATTAAACTTGTTCAAAGTGATAGACTGGGTATTAGTCATACCAAAAGAATTTACTTTGAAGTTTAAGGCAAAAATACACAGATTAGAGGAGGAAAGAAAGGTGAGCTACATTACTAGCATTGAGCAATTAGGTAAAGAACAAGGCTTACAACAAGGCTTACAACAGGGCCTACAGCAAGGTCTAGAGAAAGGCCGCAGAGAAGAAGACTTAGTGATTGCTAAAAGAATGCTTGCGAGAGGGGCTGATCGAGGGTTTATTAAGGATGTTACCGGCTTATCTGACCAAGATTTAATTAATCTAGAAAACTAATATGCGCGCCTTTTTGAGCCTGTAAATCATTTTGTGTAAATGCGGAGTCAGGAGAACCTGCCTTCAAATTCGATAGCGAATCGATTCATAGCAGATCTCCAATCATGTAAAGACATAGTCCACGTTTGTGATGCCTTCTGTACAGCTAAATATACAACTTTTAATGCCGATTGGTCATTAGGAAAAATTTTACGATTATTAATCGATTTTCTAATCACACTATTGAGTGATTCAATGGCATTCGTAGTATAAATAATTTTCCGTATGTCGTCAGGATAATCAAATAAGGTGACAATATTACTCCAGTTTTTATGCCATGAACGGCTAATGGCTGGATATTTTTTATCCCATTTTTCACTAAACAGGAGAAGTGCTTCTTCCGCTTGTTCAACAGAAATAGCACGATAAATAACCTTAAGATCCGCTACCACGGCTTTCATATCCTTATGCGGTACGTAGCGTAAGGAATGACGAATCAGATGTACAATGCATAGCTGAATCTTCGTTTTTGGGAATACTGCGTTTATTGCCTCTGGAAATCCGCTTAATCCATCCACGCAAGCAATAAAAATATCCTTAACCCCACGATTATTTAATTCGGTTAAGACTGAAAGCCAAAATTTTGAGCCCTCGGTTTCGGCTATCCATAAGCCCAGTAACTCCTTCTGACCCTCGCAATTAATGGCTAAGGCCAAATAAATCGATTTATTGATGACACGTTTATCTTGATGACATTTAATAACAATACAATCTAAATACACGATCGGGTAAACCGTTTCTAAGGGACGATTCTGCCACACTGTAATTTCATCCACCACAGCTTCAGTCACTTTAGAAATTAAGCTATGGGATACTTCTGCACCGTACATTTCTTTAAATGTCGCCGCAATATCGCGGGTAGTCATACCGCGAGCATAAAGCGCTAAAATCTGTTCATCAAATTCAGTGAGACGTGTTTGACCTTTACGAATCAGCTGTGGCTCAAACGTACTATTACGGTCTCTAGGCGTGTTAATTTCAACCTCGCCAAAATCACCCTTTAATCGCTTCGGCGAATAACCATTACGGCTATTTCCTGTATTCTTACCTTCTAGCGCATGCTTTTCATAGCCAAGATGCTCATCTAGCTCAGCATCCATCGCACGTTCTACCGTGAGTTTTAATAGCTGCCTGCTAAGGGTAGATATATCTTTTTCACTCTTTATTGATTTGGCCAGTTCATTGATTAACTTTGGGTCTAGGGTTATTTCTTGTTGTTTCATTGCTTATTCCTCAAATAGCACTAGCTTTTTTCTTCGCTAGCTTAGTTAATAATAAGCACTTACACAATTTTATTTACAGGCTCAATTCAAAGTTAACAGATCTAGAGTCAAACTCTTATAAGAGTTCGAGTGTAGAGTCTTCTAAGAAGTCGAAGTGTTTTCGTTGTTGCTCAGTGCAATGATAATTGTTTTGTTAAGTAACAGGGATATTATTTTTTTTATTTTATTTATTGTCTCAGAGCATTTATTAATAAAGGTTAATCTAACGCTTTCTATTTTTTTCGTAGGATTTTTATGATATTTATCGGCTATTTTAAGCAGCCAGTTCGGCCTTCATACAGATCAGATAGGTTTGCACATTGATTATTGAGACCAGGTGCTTCGTATAAAGTAACTGGTCTCGATTTTTTAAATCGTCCTGAATCGCATTCCCGTCTCCTAAAAGTGTATTTAGCGCAAAATGATGTAAAAAGAGGGGTCGGCGTTGGTAACCAAGCCTTGCATTTTTTACTCAGATATAGAATAAAATAAAGCAAACGCCTATTGTTTTTTAACAATAGGCGCCCACTTTTAAAATTAGTTACTCTTCCTGAATAATTATTTTTTTAATAACGCTTTCTCTTTTTTAGGAATTTCTATTTCAATGACGCCATTTTTACTTCGCGCTTGTATTTTTTCGGCATCTGCTGTATCAGGTAAAGTAAAACGTCGATAAAAATGTCCCTGTAATCTTTCAATTCGAGTATATCCTTCTTTTTCCTCTTTGCTAAATGTCGTCCGTTCACCTTTTATACTGAGGATACTATTTTCCATATTAATTTCAATATCTTTAGCCTCTACTCCCGGGATATCTGCCCGAATTAGAAATCGATTGAATTCTTCTTTGATATCGACATAAGGTTTCCAAGTACTCGTTTCGACAAAAGAACCATCGTTCAAAAACACATCAGAAGAATCTCTTTCTAGAAAACGATTCATATAATCAAATAGAGAAGGTACTTTATGATCGTAACGTGTTAAATTAGCCATATTAAAGCTCCTTTCTAAACAAGATTGTCAGTGATGTCTATCCATACTTATTGGGACTTTCTTGAAAAAATCAAGTCTAACGATGAGATAGGGAGAGCCTTGTGAAGGTAATGTGCAGTCGAAGCGATGCGGATAGCCGTTCGTTGCTGAACGAAGCAGGCACGCATCACGCCGCCGTAAAGTCATGGTGGACGGCATGGCATGAGGCGCCTCTTCGGTGAAGCGCAAGTTCGTACCGGACCCTGGACGAATCGCGGTTACTGCCGTCGCGTGATTCGAACTAATTTTAGGGCCAGGATGGCCAAAAATTTTCGTGAGAACCGCAACTCGCTAGTCGCCATATTGCTTATCTTTTTACCTAAAGAAGAACAATATAAATTTTTAATGCGCTCAGGCATTCCGGAGTGCGAGAGTAGACTATTAGAAATTTTTATATATATTTGCTGCTAGGTGAAAAACGTTAGGACTTTTATTTTAAATGTAAAAGTTGAATATATTATAGTAATATTAATTTATTTTAAATATCGATCTCAATTTGGGATTTTATAAAGAGCGCGAAGAGCGCTTAGGGTTTATGTAACATGCAAACTTTGCGAGCAGACAAGCTATTTTATGCAAATGAGTGGTAAAGCCTATTTAAATTTAGTTCTAGATTGGATAGTCAATTGAGCTAAGACAGACCGTTAGTCATTGCCCTTTTGACTGCGCATTGCTTTCGCAATGCGCTCCTTGTCTCATCGTCTGAGGTACGATATGGCTTTTTATTCGCTATTCCGTTTATTTAGTCAGTTTTACTGAACTTTTTTCTTCAAGATCTGGCGATTCATGCCTCTTAGTTGAGGCTGTACGAAAAAAAACCAGGACTATTAAATGTAACCTTTCCTTTTCCTACGATACGCTCAAGCTGAGTCGTTTCCCTAAGAATACTTTCTTTTGGAATATCCTTTTTTTGAATGCTTTCTATTTCCTCAATACTTTTATCACCATGATCTTCTAAAATATTTAATTTTTGGTCATTTTGGTTTGTGTTTATGAGTAGATACAGCTGACGGTCAGTTGGAATTAAATCTTGTTTTTTGAATTGAATTAAAGCTTGCTTCAGATATTTTGGCCAGTTTATTTGTTTTGTTTTTTGATCCATATAATTGTCTTTGATCCATTGCTTAATTATTTTATATAAAGTTATATTGTGTTCCCCTGAACTGAACGTCGTTGTAATTCTCTTTTTTAGGCTCTCTTTATTATTAGGAACCGATTGAATTAAATAAGCTAATGTAGAAAGATAAAGTTCCAGAGGAGCTCGATCTATAAAAGTACCCATAAATGGCCGAATATAAAGTAATAATTCTAATCCACATGCATGCGATATTTTCCCGTTTTTAACTAAAGAATAAACCATATAAATAGCTCTTTTAGTAAGTTCGCTGCTTGCTTGCGGATATCTTTTTAATAAATCTGACTCATTTATTTTAGTAAATAATCTTGCTAATGGTTTAGAAAGTTCTTTCTCAGAACAAGAACTTGCTGCTATTTTCTGAAATGCTTTTAAATCCCTTATCGCATCAGTTGGGAAATTAATTTCATAAAACAAATCTGATAATCGAATGGAGTGTTTTATTGTCGTAATCGAGGCCATAGTAACCGTAATCGTAATCTTACTTTTGTGTTTTTGTGAGCGACGCGCTTCCTCATTTTTTTGTGGTGATGGCTGAACTTTTTCCGTTAATTTATTCAAAGCGTAAATATTTTTAATAATTTCTAGCATTAATGATTCTAAATTTTCTCTTATTTGATTAAGGTCTTTATCTTTTTTCTGATAATCACTCTGTATCTCTTTTAGTTTTTGTTTGAACTCATATAACTTGTTTTGGTTTTGTTCATACTTATTTTTTAATTCTTTATTAAAATTTTCTTTTAATGGTTTATTGCTTTGATTTAAATGATCAAGAAAGCTCTTTAATGATTCAAGTATTACATTTATATCACTTCCACTGGTTTCTTTTTCATTGAGCTTTTTTTTAAGCTCGCCCAGTTCATGGATAAGAAGGTCATTCTGTGATTGCAAACTATCTTTTTGTTCTTCTAATGATTCTATTTTGATCTTTTTGTCATTTATCTCCATATCTTTTTTATCTAAATCACTTTCAAGGTTTATGATTATATCTTTTAATCTTATAATTTCTTTATTAAGTCCTTCTATTTTGGTCATAAATTCAGCTTTGATTTTTTTTTGATATTCTAATTTTTCTTCCAGTTTGTTTTTTTCTGTTTTTAAAATATTAATTTCATTTTCTTTATTTTTGATTTCATGTTTAAATGATTCTTCTTTTTTAGAATGATGATTTCTTAATTCATTTAAGGCTGAATCTTTCTTAGCTATTACACTTTCTAATGATTTTAATTTTATATTAATAATATTAATTTCTGTATTTTTTTTATCATAATCAATATTTATCTCAGTTAGCTTTTTTTTAGTTTCCTCTAGATCGCTTTGACTTTTCTCATACTGACCCTTTAATTTTTGATGGCCAACTTTTAAAGCAGTGGTTTGCTCTTTTAAGGACTTGTTTTCCTGAGTAATATTTGCATGATCATTATTTAATGATTCAATTATTTGATCCAGATTACTTCTGTTTGTTTTTTCTTTTTCTAGTGTTTGTTTAAGTGTTTGTATTTCATTTATGAGACTATTAACTTGCTCTTCAACTTTATAGTTTTCTTCATTAAGCAATTTTTCCTTGGTTTGTTCTGCATTTAGTTCTTCAGTTTTTATCTTCAAATTACTTTCAAGACTTAGAATTGTTTCTTGCATTCCCGAGATTTTTTTTCAAGTGCCGCTTTATCACTGATATAAGATTCGTTAATTTCTATTTCACTTTTTAAATTTTTTTCTAGTTCCCCTTTTTCTTTTTTTAATTTAATAATTTTATTTTTTTATTTTCAATATCTTCTTTTAACAAATTTTCGATATTTAAACGATCTTTTTTTTCTTGTTCTAGCGCTTGATGAAGCATTTCACTTTTATTAATTAAGGATTGAGCTTGATTTTCCCAATAAGATTTTTCTTGTTCTAAATATTAGACATAGATATGATTTCCATCGGTCTCTTTAGTTTTCTGATTTAACTCTTCGTTGATAGAGGACAAATGATTTTGCAGCATACTGACCCCTTTTTTAAGATCACGTATATCTATATTATTTTCTTGTTCGCTCAGTAATTGTTCAATTCTCTTTTTATTATTTTCATACCAATTTGAAAATTTAAGAGAATAAAATTTCTGAGCAAAAGCTAGTAAAATCATATTATAAAGTTGTTCTTTCTTTTCTTCTTTTCTGAGTTCTTTTTTTACATCAGTTTCAGTTATTAGTAATTCGAGACAGTAAAAAAATTTCTCTATGGCAGCCTGGTTTATTTTTTCAAATAATTCCTTGGGTTCTAGACGAGGATTTTTTAAATTTAATACCGGTGTAAGTGCTAAGATTCTTCCTTTTAAATATTGATGTGATATCTTCGTGCGCCCAATTAGTTTTGAATTAGAATTGATCCATATTTGGCGTGATTTATTTTCTGGAATGAAGATGTTTTGCTCTATAGATTTTTTTAGCGATTTTATACTATCAAAATCACTAATAAGCGTTATATTTAGTTTTTTTATTAATTTTTCCGCATCTTTTAATAAAGAATTTGTTTCATCTATTTCATCTATGTTGTCTTTTGTTAAGGTTTTATAATCATTGAAAGCCGCTTTATTTTTTTTATCAAGAGCTCCTATCTCTTTATTCTTATTATAAATAGTGTGTAGCCTCTGGTTTTGGTGATCAAGAATTTTCTCGAATGAACCTTCGTATGACTCGTTAACACTGAGTGGTTTTACTGTAGATGTGCTCGCCGCATCAGAATGCTTAGTGGTGTATGGATGAGATCGACGAGAGGTCTGATTGGATGTAGAAGGCTGTGCAGGGCTCATTATAGTCTCCGAATAGTTAAAAGTTTTACTTATTAAAAATTTATTGGAGACAAAGTTAACAGAATAAGATTAAGTATTCCTTAATAGATAATTTTAATAAGTTAAAAGGTTCGATGGAGAAAAGTGACGTCCTCATTCTATATTTATATAATTTAAATTTTATCATTTTAATTATCAAAAGAGTCTTTACAAGCGAAGAGCGAATGACGGAAATTTTTATCTGTTACTCACTTTTTTTATCGATTGATGTGGATGCTTTTTATGCAACTTAGAAAAAACGATAGCGAAGGTAAGCGTTTTATTCATTAAGCAAAACGTGAGCCTTGTAAAACCGTTCCAAAACAATCCTGATTTAATATAATTATTTATGGGATCCTTAAATAATTTAATTTTTTTAAAGAAATTATGAAAATATATATAAAATAATTAATCTTTAATTTATACTCGAAACAGTTAGGTAAGAGAATAAAAAGGAGTCAGCATGATGAGTTAATCATTCACAGCGCTGAATGCAGGGAAGGTGGTGTGGGTGACACTGGAAATTCTGTATATGGTCCGTGGGCCATGTCACGAGCAAGGCAAATTATAAAGGAGTAGCTCGGTTATATGAAGTATATAAAAATAGTTGAAGAAAGAGTCAGGTCAAAGAAATCCAGGTCAGCGATGTGAACGCGAAGCAGAAATACCTTGTGATGTTAAGACGAGGGGGCTTGCTTGGTTAAAGCAACGAAGGGGGGCTTAACGGTGTTGAAGTGCTCGCTTCCTCTCTTTCCTCTATCTTAGTCAGTTCTTTGGCGAGTCTATTCATTTTTTGTATCGAATTTGTGTGCTTAAAAAAAGTGAAGTGTCCATTCAGCGTTTTAGTGGGACCCTGTATCAATACGCAGAAGATACCCATTTCTGAAATAATGAAGATTAAATTTATAATGAAATGCATTATTGTTTCTCGACGATCGGCCAATGCAGGTTTTGCATCATTGATATGCTGTAAACATTGAGATTTAAATGTTTGAAATGCAGTGTTTTCATTATTTTCAAGATACGCCAAAGTGCAAGTTTGTATATTTTAACGAGTCGATCGGTTATTTCTGCGGCATAGGTATGACCAGTGGTTCTTAAGTGCTTTGCTTTTACCTTGAGTTCACTGAGGCAACGGTAAAACTCATATAATTGGTTAAGTTTTATTTGTGCTTTATGTGTATCATCCTTAGACATTTTTTTCTGATTTAAGTAGTCAATGGCTTCTCTTACGTATGGATTGTTAGATTTTTCTGGTAGGTCGTCAATGTTAGCCGCGAGGGATATTGAAGCCTTTTTAGTATAATATTTAACATTATCCATGACCCGACCTGGAAGCATAACTGGGCATGGAATAATATTCGGCCACCAGATCACTCCGCAGGCAACGTGATTCCAGCTTAAAGTAGATTTCTTCGGTGCTGGAATGTTGGCAAAATGTGTTAGAAAGCGTTGTGCCGCGACGGCGCAATTTTCGCCAAAGACACTGGCTATCTCTTCTGTATCGTGATAATAGTTGCGCCATTCATCAATAACTTGATTTGGATCCGCTTCGATCTCAAAACTATAGATTGAACTCGCCCATTCAAGCAGAATTTTTGCTGCTTCGCCCCAGCGGGAACTGGGATCAGTCCAGCGGTCAATACGATAGTAGGTAGGTGGACTCTCTGATAAATCTTCAAGAAGAAGTTCTAAGTGAGAAGTCAAGCCATGAAAATTGAGTACATGAACTCTTATTCTAGACATAAACCGTGTACTTTTTAGTGCCGTAGTAACTATTGATTTTTTATTATAAAAAATAACAAATTTATATTAATAAACCCTTAAGGATTGGAAGTATTTTAATAATAAAAGTAAAAATAAAAATTACTCTCTGCACGAGAGAGGCATTATATGAGGTTGTAGTACGTCTCGATTCTCTACGTTAAGGAAGTCAACATACAGTGATACATAAAAGATAAAAATATCTTTATGAGTGAAGTAATTGTACTCTTCTCTAATCAAGTTTATTAGGTTTCTATTCTGATTTAAATAAATCAGATCGATCAGAATATCGAAATTATCTTCCTCGCCAAATTAAGAGCTAGGGGTAAGACAGAATTAAAAAATGTTGTCCGCTAAGAACGAGTGAGGAGTGTACTGTGCAAGCCATGCGAGATGGTAACGTCTCACGTCATACAGCTCAAGGTAGTATTCTTTTATCAATAAGTTATGATACACTCCTCTTTTTACATTTTGTGTATGTATGGATCAATGCATCAATTCATTAGCAGATAAAAAAAGCCAATCCGAGTAATGAGTCGGGCCTCTAATATACGTAAAAAGAGGACTGTTTATGTATATTTTTTATATCTACGTAATATAAAGTAAAATAACAAAAAATGAATGAGTGTTTAATTATAAATGTATAAAATTAATAAAAAAAAGAATGAATTATGAGTAAATCTATTACACACAATCTTGAAATGCTTTTTTATCAAAGCCAAGAACTGAAAGTTCCTCAAGCGTGTTATTTTTCGGTTACGGCACAGCAAGCGATTCCATATGGACTTATTTCAGAAACATTAGATAAATATGGGTTAGCCATCATTACGTTATGTTATCGAGATAATAGCGCCACTTTTAAAACAATTATCAACAACTTAGGTCATCCACATATCTATAAAGAGGAGAATAGTTATCTATGGGATATTAAAATCATACAGAAAGACAAATTGACCCAACCGCTTGCGCGCTCTCATAAAGAGGATGAGTTTCATTTTCATACAGATTGTTCTTATGAAGAATTCGTCCCCGATTATTTTGCGCTGTATGTATTACATGCGGATAAAAAATCCGGTGGGAAAAATTTAGTTGTCGATGTGAATAGATTAAAAGACGCTTTATCTCAAAAATCTATTGAGATATTACAAAGTATGCCTGTGATGATAAACGTACCGCAAGAATTTTTTAAAGGCGTCGATTCCATACGCGCCTGTATTTTGGATAAAGAGTTTCATATTCGCTATCGCCGCGAAATTATTAACTTTGATGCTCTGACCGTTGAACAATATACAGCAATCAGTGAGTTAGAACGTTTACTCTACTTACCTGAGATTTGTCAAGGATTGACTTTAAGGGATGATCAAATCCTGATATTAAGTAATACCCGCTTTCTCCATGCAAGAACTCAAATTAAAGATCCAGAAAGACATTTACAACGTATTCGATTTTTTAAAATACCGTGCTCTTCATTTTGTTCTGACCAGGAAATAAAAAAAGAATTTATTGATTTGATGAAGAAATAATAAAATTCATGCCACCTACTACGCTTGCGTAAAAAATTCGCTTATCAAATTCATGATTGCCATGCTTTACGATTCGTGCTCATCCTAAAAATTGGATTTTAAAAAAAGCTTCATTGGGGAAAGGAGGGGGCATATATATTGGTAAAGAAGCGCAATTGACTGAAATATTAGCAGTGCTTAACGACAAAAAGCATGATGATATTGCGTAGCCCCTAGCCCCTTTTTCAGCTTTTAAATGAGTCCGTTAAAAATAAGAAGTTCAGTAGCAATAGAGGAGGGGATCAAGCTATATATTTAGTTGGTTCGATACTAAGTTTTAATCGGACTTTATTCGGGCCGGGTCTGACCTGAGGTTCACAGAAGACCATGATTAATATTGCACAAGGCGGAACGACTATTTTTGTACCAATTTGTTAAGTTTATTGTCTACCGTTTGCTGTGAATAGCAAGTATTTGAGTTCAACTATCTTTCAATCTATGGGTTGTTCTGTTTTACCCTATTTGAGACCCTTCTATTTTTATCTTTTTGCAATAATGTTACTGCCAAGAAGATAAATAAAAAATATAATGAAATTTACTTTAAATTGTACTCTCCTAGACGTTTTTATTGTATAATTATAAAATATTTGACTATACCTATTTTAATAAATTAGAATTAGGCCTTTAAAAATTTAATTTTAAATTGTTAAGGACGATAATTATTTTTGTAATTAA
Source organism: Nephotettix cincticeps (assembly GCA_023375725.1). Taxonomy (NCBI): domain Eukaryota; kingdom Metazoa; phylum Arthropoda; class Insecta; order Hemiptera; family Cicadellidae; genus Nephotettix; species Nephotettix cincticeps. Next base: position 2,107,731 of record JAGISJ010000011.1, on the reverse strand, counting down.
TTTCTGTCCTGATTATGTCTATACCTACTGATAACAATCCCCGTACTTTTAATCAAAAATTATTAGATTCTGTTACCTATCTTCACCCGAGAGGATCTTCCCTCTGTTTAATAGGAAAGACGGATAATTTAGACGATCTAAATAATGTCAAGCGCTATCATGTGAAGGAGCCAGTCTATTTTGCACCGGTTTCGGGAGACGGTAACTGTGCCATGAGAGCAGTGCTGCTCAGTTTTTTGATGCAAGGTATTTTATGTAATAAGCAGTACTTTACTGCGGAGAAATTAGGCCAGATTTTTAATAAAAATAAAGATAAGCTCAAAGAGTTTTATGGTATAGAGCCCCCTAAATATTTTCCTCGCTTTATTGAAGCGTATTGCGCGTTAACTCCAGATAAATGCGCTGTTTTTTTTAGGGATTTTTTTTCAGAATTAGATAATAATGAAATTTTTGAATTTTTAATTACTTGTTTGCGTCTAGATATTTTTATTTTTTGTAAAAATAATTTCACCGATGAGTTGGTCAATAAATTTGATACAACAGAATTTTTTGAAGAAAATTTGAATGAATTGCCTGTTATAGGATCACATGTCGATGCTGAATTCCTTCGTTTTTATTTACAATATTCTCATCAGATTAGTATTGATGTTTATGAAATTTATCAAGGTCATAAAGAGTCAGATGCATGGTTCTCTTCTGAAGATAATAATCCACGTCAAGAACAACGATCACAAAATTTACATCTAAACATAGTTTTTTATAATAATCATTTTGATACAGTAATTTTTAAAAAAGATATTGATCGATATTTAGAACAAAATAAAGAGAAATGCTTAGAAAAGCAATTTGGTTGCTCTCTGGGAGAATCATTACTAAATGGGTCTTCTGTTATTAATAAAAAAGAGACAAAGATTTCGAGCGCTCAGGACCAGGCACCAAGACAAGAAAAGAAAAATATCATGGATCAGTTCTCGCCAGACTCTTTTGAATTAAGAAAATGTTCACAGGAGCGACAAGAAACCTCGCTTAAAAAACTAGAAAAAAATGCAAGTGAAGCCTTAAAAATTAGATTTGGTGAATGCTCCCAGCCAAGTAACGATCCGGTTATCAATAAAAAAGAGACACAGGTTTCAACCCCTCATAACCGGGCGAGGATGCAAGAAAAGAAAGATTTCGTGGATCTATCCTCGCCAGACTCTTCTACATCAATAAAATATTCACAAGAATCAAGAGAAACTTTACCTAAAACAATAGAAAAAAATCAAAATAAATCGCTAAGAAAACGATTAAAGCGTCTTGAAGAATATCTCTTGAGTCAGGATTCTGTGATCAATGAAAAAAGTACAAGGAGTGCATTAAAGTATTTAATAAAAGATTTAAAGAGTGAGTTGAAAAGTCAATCATTGTTGGGTGCTTTAGATTATCCTGCGCAAAAATTACTGGTTCAAGCACAGCTTATTTTGAATAACTCGGATGAATCCGAAGAACTATTACGAGAAGATTCAAAAAAACTAACAGAAATATTGATTCAGCATCAAGAAGAAAAATTAAATTTTTATTTTGCACAAAAAAAATTATTAAAAAGATTGGATATTATTGAAAAATATTTAAGTGATGTTAATGCGCCTACTTCATTCTCTTCTCTAAAGAAGTGCTTAAAAAACGAGCAAGTTGGCCAATCCTGGCAAGGCTCTTTAGATAGTCTAGATAGAACATTGCTAAATCAAGCAAAGTTTATTTTGATGAGATCAGATAAATCGGAAAAACAACTACGAGAAGATGCAGAAGAATTAATAAAAATATATAAGGCGTATCAAAAAGAAAAATTGAAGTATTCTCCGGGGTTATTGAGTAATAAAAAGAACGATTGCCGTCGTCAACAAGCGCATCAAAAAGGTAGCGATACCGATTTGTTCACGAACCCTAAACTGCTTAAATGAGGCGCTTGAAGCATGCTGAAGAGGGTAGTCAGTCAAGCATTATGGGTTGTATTTTGGAGAACAACCAGACTTCTTAACACATTCAATGCTTCAAATAATTGATAATCATTTTTTAGAAGTTCATTGGTTTCAATCGCGGAAGAGGGCTCAAGACTTGTTTTTTGCGTAACGGGTTGATTTTTATTATTATTGCTGAGATGACCTTTTAATTCAGATTCGTGTAAATAAATTGCTTCCAAGCCACGTTCATCTAAAAAATTAACCTTTAGTTCATTGAGTGTAATGTCTGGGACAATGCCAGCGGCTTGAATTGAGCGACCAGAAGGCGTGTAATACAGTGCAGTCGTTAATTTTAGCGCACTGATTTCATCTAAAGGAATAACACTTTGTACGGATCCTTTGCCAAAACTTTTTGTTCCTACTACGACCGCACGTTTGTTGTCCTGCAAAGCCCCGGCGACAATTTCGGCTCCCGATGCGGTACCTTGATTAATCAGCACAACCAGCGCGCCTTTATACTTTTGGTCGTTATCTTTTGCGATAATTCTCATATTCGCTTGGGGTGTATTACCTTGGGTATACACTAAGAGTTGTTGGTATTGCATTTGTTTTGGATCTAAAAAAGCATTTGCAACTTCTGCGGCGGTCGTTAATAATCCGCCTGGATTGTTACGGAGATCTAAAATCAGTCCTTGTAAGGGATGACTGGGGTTGTCTTGTAATGCATGCAGAAACTTATCTAAATCTTTACGGGTACTTTCTTGAAAACTACCGATGCGAATATAAGCAAAATGTGGAGCCAGCCATCGTCCTTTGACACTTTGGACTTGAATGGCTTCACACGTTAACTGTACGGTAAATGGTTTACGTAAGCCTTTACGAAATAAAGTTAAATGAACGACTTTGCCTGTTTTTCCACGCATTTTATTCACGGCTTCACGCAGTGTTAAGCCTTGTACCGGCTGATGATTAATTCGAAGAATCCAATCACCAGGTTGAATACCGGCTTTTTTAGCCGGGCTATCATCGAGTGGAGTAATAATATGGAGTAAACCTTCTTCCATGGCGACTTCTAAACCTAAACCACTAAATTGTCCCGTTGTCGCGGTTTGTAAATCTTTTAAATCTTCTGCATCTAAAAAACCAGAATGTGGGTCGAGTCCGCTCGCCATGCCTTGCATGGCGTTCCGTAATAGTTGATGATCCGAAGTAGGATGGACGTATTCTTTTTTTATAATTTGTAACTCGCGATTAAAACGTAAGACATCTTGGGATAACGTCGATTCTGCTTCGGATTGGGATGAAACCGGTTGAGTCGTTTCCGCGGCGAAACTAAGCGCTTGAAAAGCCGATAACCCAATGACAATGAGTAGGCGCGATAGATTTTTGGCTGACATAGCTGGCTCGCCCCCTTGTTTTACATGAACTTCTTTTTTGCAGAAGCCAAAGTAATAGGATGATTTGAGTCATAAAAACAGACGCTCGGGATCTGTTTCCCCTCTTTTTTTATGAGTAGTGATTTCCGCTTTTGGGTAATGGACTTTTCAAGCTTCTCTGCGAGTTGGCGGCTCGGTTACCTTGTACTTTATCTGTGCACTGCATACTCACGTTGTTTGTTCCTGTTGCACACTGAAGATATAAGAGAAAAGATGGCTCGTGAAATCCTGGCTCGCGAGTCCATGAATCAACCCTTAATAGGAAGCTAGGAGGCGTCTGTTTCACCTCAATATTTTTTATGTGTATATTCGTTTTAGTCTAATTGGACTTTAATCGAATTTGCTGAGGATGAGGAAAAATAAATGGTAATTTATTGCTCAAAAAAAAACCATTTAATTTTATTCTTACAAATGGTTTATCCTAAAAAAATATTGAATATGAATCCTTATGTTAGGGGGCGTATTTTTGTTATAAAATTATTTTAATTTAATTAAATTCACACCCGTCATTTCTTTTGGCTTAGACAAGCCGAGCAAGGCGAGGACAGCGGGTGCCACATCGGCTAATGTGCCGCGGTGCCCGTCGATGATTTTCGCACGGCGCCCCACATACACAAATGGAACTTGTTCGGTTGTATGCGCGGTATGTGGTTGCTGCGTGGCTTCATCATACATACATTCAGCATTCCCATGGTCGGCAGTAATCACCATTTCGCCACCGTGTTTTTTCAATGCGCAAACTAGTTCCGCAATACAGTGATCAATACAAGTAATTGCTTTTTCTGTGGCTTCGGTATCGCCGGTGTGGCCAAGCATATCGGGATTGGCAAAGTTACAGATGATCACATCATATTTTTTTTGTGCGATCGCATCGAGCAGTTGTTTGGTAATATCCAGTGCACTCATTTTCGGAGCTAAATCGTAGGTGGCCACTTTTTTCGAAGGAATTAAGAGCCGTGTTTCATGTGGATTAGGCGCTTCAATCCCGCCATTAAAGAAAAAGGTCACGTGGGCATATTTTTCGGTTTCGGCAATTCTTAACTGTGTTAAATGATGTTTAGCTAGGTATTCACCTAAGCCATTGACAAACGATTCGGGAGGAAAAGCAACTTGACTATGAATATCACTCGCGTAATGGGTCAAAGAGACAAAAGCACCTAAGCGTGGATGTAAGATACGTTTTAAAATTTGAAAAATCTGCATCCAAAAGGCCTCGGCTCAGTTGTCGTGCGCGATCGGCGCGAAAGTTCATAAAGATGACGCAGTCACCGTCTTCAATTTTAATGGGGGGTTTATTCGCGGCACGAATGGTCATCGGCTTAACAAACTCATCCGTTTCACCGCGACTATAGGCTTGTTCCAAGCCATTGAGTGCGGTGTCAGCGTGATAGGGGGCTTCGCCCATCAATAAACAATCGATTGCCGCTTGAGTACGATCCCAGCGCTTGTCCCTATCCATCGCATAGTAGCGACCCATGAGCGAAACGATTCGACCGAGTTCTAAATTTTTACAAACCGTTTCCAGGGCCATAATCGATTTTTTAGCACTTTTAGGTGGCGTATCCCGACCATCTAGAAAAGGGTGCAGATAACAATGACTCACGCCGATTTTTTTCGCTAATTCAAGCAGTGCATAAATATGTTGTTCATGACTATGCACGCCACCGGGAGAAAGTAATCCTAAAATATGAACGGCTTTTTGGGTATCTTTGGCTTTTTGTAGTGCGGCACATAATACGTCATTCGAAAAAAACGAGCCGTTTTCAATAGCTTTATTAATGCGGGTGAGATCTTGATAAATAACCCGGCCACCGCCGATAGTTAAATGGCCCACTTCGGAATTACCCATTTGCCCTTCAGGCAAACCCACCGCGAGCCCCGAAGCATTTAAAAGGGTATGCGGATAATTCGCCATTAACTCGTCCCAGCAAGGCGTCGGTGCTTTGGCAATCGCATTATAACGATCGTCTTCGCGATAGCCCCAGCCATCGAGAATTAAAAGAAGAAGTGGTTTGGGTCGTCGTTTTGATCTCAGCATAAGTTAACCTAAAAAATAGTCCCGTATTTTCCGATGGTAGCGCCAAATGAGTAAAGGCGTGCCCAGTAGTTGGCCTAATAACGTGGCCCACCAAATACCGTAGCCTTGTAATTTAAAAACGATACCGAGTAAATAGCCTAAGGGTAAAGTGAGTACCCAATAAATAAAAACCGAAACCCATAACGTAAACTTTGTATCTTTGAGTCCACGTAATGCACCACAAAAAGAAAATCGGAGTGCTTCAATGATTTGTACCCACGCGGCTAAAGCTAAAAATTGTTTAGCTAAAAAGATAATTTCACTGTTTTCGGGTGTGGAAGCAAAATCAAGATGAATTAACTTTTCAGCAAAAACCCAATAAAGTATGGGTGCAAAGAGCATGAAAGTACAGGCATAAAAAACCCCTAAATACGTAGCATAATGCGCCGATTTTTGGTTATTACTTCCAAGAATATATCCGAGGCAGATTGATAAGCCTTGGGCTAAGGCGAAGGTGACAATCGAAAATAACCAGTAAAACTGTAAAGTCACTTGATTAGCACTGAGAGTATTTTCACTGATCCAACCCATCACAATGGTCATCGCCAGAAAAAAAACCGACTTCCACACAATACATAAGACCTAAGGGAAAACCGACTTGCAGAATCTCCTGTAATGCCGGATAAATCGGCACAGATTGGGATCGTTGCCAATAAATTCGGTAGTTGGGATTGAGTAAAAAATAAAAAATAAAGCCTGTTGCCATGATCCAAAAAGCCAATGCTGCACCCCAGCCAATACCTGCAATACCCAAACAAGGTAGTCCAAACTTGCCAAAAAGCAAACTATAATTAAAGAAAATATTTAAAGGCACGAATAATAAACTAAACACTAAATTCGTTTTTGTGCGGCCTAACCCGGCTGAAAACTGTAATAAAACAGTAATGAGAAAATCAGGAATAATGGCCCAGGCTAAGCCATGTAAATACGGTTGTGCTAAGGCGACGACACTTTGTTTTTGACCGAAAAATAAGAAAATAGGGGCTAAGTTCCACATTAAAATCATGGCCGGAATCATGAGGATAACGGCCAGCAACAAGCCCGCATACAGTACGGCACGAATTTGTCGCGGCTGATTCGCCCCATGATAACGGGCAACTAAAATAGAAATGGCTGAAAAAACGCCCCAAACAATCACCATGATCGTGGTGAAAACCCAGCTGACTAAGGCCCCGGCGGCAAGACTTTTTGCGCCTAAGTGTGCTAAAAAGAGGTTTGAAAAAAAACCAATCGACGTTTCGATGACGCTACTTAACACCAAGGGCAAAGCCAATGCCAATAGCGCGTAACTTTCAACAAAAAACCTTGATTTCAGAACACGTGCGGGTGTCTGGGACGTAAAACTCAAAAGAACCTCATCTCTTAAATATCTTTGATTATCGATATAGATAACGATGATCGTTATTTTTTACACGCTATCGTAATGTGAAAATAGTGTACAACGCAAGCGCTATACACCATTAAAGCAGATTATAGGGGAGAACAATAATTTTTTATAAAATCACCCCGTCAAGACGGGGATTGAGAGGGATGATAAGCACGATACAGGAGAACGAGACCGATTAAAATCATCGGGAAAGAGAGCAGTTGCCCCATCGTCAACCAATGCCAAGCAATAAAACCCAGTTGCGCATCGGGATCCCGAAAAAACCCAAGGAAAAAGCGAAAAAGACCATATAGTAATGAAAATAAACCAGAGACCGCCATTTTCGGCCGTGCTTTGGACGAGTAGGTCCACAAACAAATAAATAAAATAACGCCTTCAAAGAAAAACTCATACCATTGCGAAGGGTGTCTGGGGAGCGAATCGGCACGCGGAAAAACCATAGCCCAAGGCACATCCGTTACGCGTCCCCAAAGCTCGCCATTAATAAAATTCCCAATTCGTCCCGCACCTAACCCAATGGGCACGAGGGGGGCAGCAAAATCGGTGATTTCAAAAAAAGATTTCCCCGTTTTGCGACTGTAAACATAAATGGCCAGCAATACACCGAGTAAGCCGCCGTGAAAAGACATACCGCCTTGCCAGATTTGAAAAAGTGTCCAGGGGGCAGCGATAAGGTGGGGAAAGTCATAAAACAACATATAGCCCAAGCGACCACCGATAATCACACCCATGGCCACATAAAAAAGTAAGTCGCTCACTTGATCTGAATTCCAGCCACTGCGCGGTTGTTTCGCACGATACTCCGCTAATAACCAGGCTCCTAAAAAGCCCACGGCATACATTAAGCCATACCAGTGGATTTTAATTGGCCCTAACTGTAAGGCGATGGGATTGATATGAGGATAGCTGAGCATAGGTTAATCCTGATAAAGAATATAGCGGTGCGAGTCCGTATCGCTATGGCATAACCAACGGTAATTAAGATGAAGAATGCCAAAGACGGACGGTAAGAATACAACAAGATAGATCAAGGATAACAGAGGGGTAGGGATGGTGCCCAGTCCCTTTTGAGAAGAAGGTACGGCCATTAACCGGCGCATCCTAAATAAACCGCTGAGTAAACCAATTAAAACAATGAAATTTAAGGAGGCACCCCAGAAGATAGCAAATTTATTTTGCGGGGTGATGTGTGAGCTGGGGATTAAACTCAACGGAATATTGGAGAGCAATAAAAAAAAGGCCAAGGTTAGGAATAAGAAGATAGGATAATTTCCTTGTCTTGCATAATAAAATAATTGTAAAAAAGGTAGGCTTAAAAACGGAAAATAGTAGAGCCATCCCAAAGGCGAAATTAATAACATGGCGACCAGGATCACTGAGAATTCTAAATCTACTTTTCTTTTGTCGTCTAAACGAGAGTCAGAGTACGAACGAAAAAAAGTGATCAGGCCACCCAAGAGCACCAATACTAGCATCGGGTAGAGGAGCGGCAAGATCTGGGGGAAGGAAAAAAGTGCTGCATTCCTTTCGGGGCCACCGAACAAACGGAGTAATACCCCATAAAGAGAAACATTCCAACTGGAGGCGGCCCAAGTAATATAATCCATGCCTTGTAAATAAGAGTGATAAGCGTGGGGCCCTAAAAAAAGCATCGCAAGTCCCGCACAGATTGCGCCGGTGAGTATAAACGAAAGCAACGCCCGGTATTCTTTACGCAATAAAAAATAAAGCGCAAATAATCCAAAAAAACGGTTTTAAACTTGCCGCGATGCCTAACACGACAGCGGCTTGAGTGGCTTGCTGGTTACGTGCCAACTGCCACCTTAAGACGAGCAGGGGGAGTAATAAAAGCGTGACCTGACCTAATTGTAGTGAAGCAAAGGTCGGCAAATACGCAAAAAAAGCCAGTAAAACACTTAGGCGACTTGATAGTGTGGGCTTGTTTTCAGGATATAAAGTCTTTTGAATCCAGAGGACACTGCTCGCGCCGGCGAAAATAGATAATAAAATCCATAAATAAAGGGCGTGGGAATAGCTTAAATAAGCGAAAGGAAAGGTAATCAGGGTGAAAAAAGGGGGATTTAAATTCGCAGCCAGGTGTGCTGGTTTTTTTTGAGGTGCAGGAAGGCTGGGTGTCGTCTCAACAAAATAAATGGGCGTATAACAATCCTTGCCTTCTATAAATAACTGTTGCGAGTGATAAAACTTTCCATAATCACTATACAGAATATTCATGATGCCAAGTATTCGTGCATAGGTAAAGCTTAATGTAATCAGTAAAACCAACCCGATTACACTGCACAACGGTTTTACTTTACGCCAGAGCCTAAGAGAGTTCAATTTAGCGATCCCTCATCATTAAGCGTGTTGGGCAGAGAGCGATGAACCCGTGAGTCCAGCTAAACGAAGCTGTTGACGCAGTTTTACTTCACTTTTGTGATTAGAGGGAGGTTGAATGACGACTTGATAATACGTTCGTTTGTGAATGGATTTTTTTTCTACTTTTACGTGAGAAGGCGTCCACTGCTTCACTAATAGTGCCACCTGTTGTGCTTGATGTCGTTGTTTGTAAATGCCGAGATAAATCGGTTGTGGAGACTTCGTTTTCGTAGTGTGTGCCGCCGCCAAAGCCGTATTTTTCTTTCTTTTAGACGGGGTTTGATGCGCAAGGCGTGTGACGCCAGGATGAATGGCGCGTATTTCAACGCGCGCAGTGCCCGTTTTAAGCATATCTAGTTTTTTCGCGGCGGCATAAGATAAATCAATGAGCCGATTTCCGACAAAGGGTCCGCGATCATTGACTTTGACGACAACGATTTTTCCATTTTCTAAATTTTTTACCGAAACATACGTTGGCAGTGGCAGGGTTTTATGCGCGGCCGTGAAAGCGCCAACATTATAGATATCGCCGTTAGAAGTTTCAAAATGATGGAACTTCATGCCATACCAAGAAGCAATGCCGCGTGCATGGTAACCTTGCGCGCTTTTTAAGACATAATAACGTCGCCCTAATACGACATAGGATTTAGGATTGCCACGTTTACTTAAGGGCTCTTTTTTGGGAATAACACGTGGAATTTTTTTTACATCAATTTTAAAGTGGGGAGCTTTATCTTGAATCAGTGGATAACGCCGTTTCTTCGTATAGAGTTTACTGCCGGTCGTTGCGCAACCCGATAAAAAAGAAATGACTAACAAGATCGTAACAGAAGCAGATTTTCGCTTAAGTTGCATGGCGGAGATACTCTTGTTGATAATAATGTTGAATTTCCTGGCTTAATTGATACACCGCCATGGCATATAAAGAACTGGTGTTATAACGCATAATGACTTGAAAGTTGTGAAAGCCTAACCAATATTCCTGCTGACGGTTCTCTAAAGGTAAGACAACCCAGTTGGCTTTGAGATCATTGGGCAGGGTGTGGTTTTGAGGATAGATGCCATAGTGTGCAAATTCTTTTAAAGAAGCATTTTTTCCAGGCAAATGTTTTATCGTAGTGGGCGCGCGGGCTGGGACGGTAATCGGTTCACCACGGGACCAACCGTTTGCGTGTAGATAATGAGCAATACTTAATATGGCATCGTCTGAATTATTGAGTAAATCACTATAGCCTTTATGCGTGGCATCCACAGCGAAATGGCGATAGCTACTCGGCATAAACTGACCTTGCCCCATGGCGCCGGCATAAGAACCTTTTGTTGTTTGCGCATCAATGATTTGATTTTCGCGACAGAGTAATAAAAATTGTTTAAGTTCACTGCGGAAAAAGGCCGCGCGCCGACCACCTGGTTGAAACGCTAAGGTACTCAACGCATCGATAATACGATATTTACCGGTCCTTTCACCATAATGGGTTTCAACACCGAGTATCGCGACAATCACCGCAACCGGAACTCCGTACCGTTTTTCAGCATACGCTAAGGTTTCTTGATGATTTTTCCAAAAGCGAGCTCCTTTTTGTACCCGGGTTTGATTAATAAAAATAGTGCGATAACGTGACCAGGTCAGCGATTCAGCCGGTTTATTCATCAGCTGAATAATCATTGGATTGGGGCGAACGGTATCGAATAATTGTTTCAATTGTTGACGATCAAAATGATGTTGTTGCACCATTTTATCGATAAAAGCACGCACTTCTGGTTTATCGGAATAAGCGGTACAAGCCGCCATCAATAAGCCGGCTACGATGAGCCAAGTGATGGCTTGTAGCGAGACAGGAACACAACGTTTCAATAAAGCTATCATTCTGTTTTCATTGTCCAATAAGTTTGCGGTGTGTTTGTATTGACATGAGGATACCAAAACCTGCGATTAAAGTAATTAAAGAAGTGCCCCCGTAACTAATAAGCGGTAATGGAACGCCAACAACGGGTAATATACCACTGACCATACCGATATTAATAAATGCTGAAATAAAAAAGCTTAAACTAATGCCTCCTCCGACTAAACGTGAAAAAGTATCCTGCGCATTGAGGCTAATATAAAAGCCACGCAGTGTAATCCAGAAATAGAGAGCGACTAAAATAAAACCACCTAATAAACCAAACTCTTCTCCACAGACCGCAAAAATGAAATCGGTGGTATGCTCGGGTAAAAACTGGAGATGAGATTGCGTGCCTTGTAACCAACCTTTACCGAGTAGGCCGCCGGCACCGATCGCAATTTTCGACTGAATAATGTGATAACCGGCACCTAACGGATCGCGTTCTGGGTTCAAAAAAGTCAGGACACGTAATTTTTGATAGTCATGCATAAAGTGCCAGCCAACGGGCGCAATAATAATGACGGCTAAGCCGCCTAATAATAGTAACCGACCACTGATTCCAGCAAACAAGATGACACTGAAGCCGGAAATCGCAATCAGGAGCGCGGTACCTAAATCCGGTTGTTTCATCACTAAGAACGTCGGAATCAGAACCGTCAATAATAAAACAATGAGATGCGGAAAGGTCGGTGGTAAGGGTTTATCATGTAAATACCAAGCCAGCACTAACGGAACGGCTAATTTCATCAATTCAGACGGTTGAAACTGAAATAGACCAAAGTGTAACCAGCGTTGCGCACCTTTACCGACGACACCGATGAGCAGGACTAAAACAAGTAACGTAAAGGAAACTAAAAAAAACCACGGCGCCCAAAGACGATAAATGCGGGGTGGGATTTGCGCCAGCAACCCCATGAGCACAAAGGCGACGATAAAACGAATAGCCTGTTTTTCGACTAATTGATTGTTTTCATTGCTTGCACTGTAGAGGATAAACAAACCGAAGGTGATTAAAATGAGCAATCCAAAAAACAAAGGCTTATCAATGCGACGTAATATTTGCATACCACGTAGCGCAAAGCGATGGCGGTAAGTATCAACGGTTAACATACAGCTAAAATAAGTAGACAATAAATAAGCCTAGTATAAAATCCTCTAAAATAAAACCCCTGCCGCAAAGTTGTGTGGATTTAAAAACACAAGTAAAAAAGAATCCACTCGCTATCTGCATCCTTGGTTGCGTAATTGCACATTCGATGTAGAATACCGATTCTTTTCGTCTATTTTTTATGCGGTGCATGGTAACGTGTCTGAGTAAGTAGATTTACAAGATGAACTAAGAGAATAGGTGACCCAGCACATGAGGCGGCTGATCTGAAATGATAAAGGTTATGATAGACCGCGATAAAATTTTACGAAGGTGTCGGTTAGGCAGTATTTTGCTGCTTTGTGTGCAATCGTTCGCGTTTGCGCAGACATTGGTTTTGCCCTCAGCACACACCACGATGGTTGGAAAGGTGACTTGGACGCAAGCGTTATCCGGAGATACTTTTAATACCATAGGGCGACGGTTTGATATTGGTTACGTGGAATTGCTGGAGGCGAATCCGGGTTTGAATCCTAAACATCTTGAACCGGGAACGATTATCGTGATTCCCAGTCGTTTTATTTTACCGCCTGGACCGCGGCGTGGATTAGTGATTAATTTAGCTGAACTGCGTATTTATTATTATCCTGCACAAGGCAAGGTGGTCGAAACGTATCCGGTAGGGATTGGTCGTGAAGGATGGGATACCCCCTTAGGTCCTTCTTGGATTGCACAAAAAATGATAAATCCCACGTGGGTGGTGCCGCCTGCGATTCGTGAAGATCGCAAAAAAGAAGGGGTTTATCTTCCTAAAAAAGTACCCCCCGGTCCGGACAATCCACTCGGTGGTTATGCGTTACGTCTTAAACAATTAACGTATTTGATTCATGGTACAAATGAAAGTGAAGGAATCGGTCGCCGTAGCAGTGCGGGGTGTTTACGGATGTATCCTGAAGATATTGAACATCTTTTTCCACAAATTAAAACTAAAGATCCCGTGTACATTATGAATGTACCGAATAAATTGGCGCGTCAAGGCAATAGACTTTATTTAGAGGCGCATGTACCATTACAAGCCTATCCGCTTGCGGGAGGGACTTGGGAAAATTTGTTAAAAAAAACAGTTGCGCACTACACCGTATTCATCCATACCCGTTGATTGGCATGTAGTGGAGTCCGTTTTACATGACCACAACGGTATTCCGCAATGCATTACTCCCGAGCGGAAACGCGCAAAAAATCATCCGTCAAAATAGAGATGAATACCAAAAAGCGTGCGCGCGCGTCGATATTTATTTACCAATAGTGGGGCCGTTTAAACTTTATGCGTTGTCTTTCTTTTTGTACGGCCGTTCGTTACGATATGAACGCGTTGAGTGATTTTTTTCGGCAACAACATTATATCGCTAAGCTTTTTCGTAATGTGTTGTATCTCACCCAGTGTGATCGCGATATCGCGATCTTTTTTTTTCAGCATGGTTGTTTTGTCACATGGGGATTACGTAAACAAGAAGAGCAAGCCTTGTTAGAGCAAATCAAACCGTTTTCCATTGACCCCTTGGCTAAAATTGAAACCGATCGCTTCATTTATTATAAGGATGAAGAAACACGTCTTTTCCCGCATCATCGTTACAATGTTGACGTCATCACGCTCAGTGAGGATGAAATAGAAAATATCCAATTAAAATTAGCGATTTCCTATGGGTTAGCGCAATCGATTAAATTAGAGTCGTATGAAGAATCTATTAAGGAAACGGTGAAGGCCAATAGTCATATTCCTAAAGAATTAGCCGAACATGGGCGTATCTCGCTCTCACGTAAAGCGATATCAAAACGAATTGGTGAAATATTTTTAACTCGCAGTTCAGTTAATTTAAGCAGCGAATACTTGGATGTCCCTGAATATTTTTGGCGTTATTCAAATATGGAAGCCTATTATGAAATGACCGAACATTTTCTAGACATTCCTAAGCGTGTGGCGGCACTGAATCATAAGTTAGATGTGGTGCACGAAATATTAGAAATGTTGAATAGTCAATTACAACATCGTTACTCGAGTATTCTTGAATTTGTTATCATTTTATTGATTTTTATTGAAACAGTTGTGCAAATCATCCAGTTTCTTTAGAAAAGAATAGATTTCGCTGGGTTTTTATTAAAATAATGCGTATGCCCTCTAGTAAAAAGCGAAAAATATGCTATTTTATAATGTCCTAATCTACTGTTTACCCCTTTAATATAAGAGGAATATGAATCATGGCTAAAAAGTTAGCTAAAAAGAAAACCGTTTCGACGGCAACTGGCACACGTAAAAAAGCAAAAGCGGCGGCAACTGGTAAAAAAATTGCAGCGGTGAGTAAATCTTTTACGAAGACCGACTTAGTAAATTGTCTTTGCGAACACACCGAACTTCCAAAGAAAAAAATTACAGAAGTCATGGAAACGCTGCAAGCAGTGATGCTTTCGCATGTGAAGTCAGGAAAGCCATTTGCTTTGCCAGGTATTTTAAAAATTACGGTTGTTAAAAAACCTGCGACCAAGCAACGTAAAGGAGTGAATCCTTTTACGGGTGAGCCCACCATATTCAAAGCAAAACCAGCACGTAAAGTAGTGAAAATTAAACCATTGAAAAAGTTAAAAGTAATTGTTTAACACGCTGTATGAAAAGGGCGTTTTTACGTCCTTTTTTAGGATAAAGGCTTTGAGGATAAGGACATCTGTTTTCTTCGTTCATCAAGTAAAAGAATGCGCTGATTCACAGCAAACTATCGAGAGATTGGGCTCAATTTAACTAATAATCTGCGCGCTTTCTCTTTAAAAGCAATTAAACGACTCTGTGTTCGCTTAAACTCAAAAGCTAAGTCACCGTTTTCATAAAGGTTTGGCCAGGGTTGTTCGCTAATCAAAAAAAGTTGTATGTTTGCGTCATAACAAATGTCAATCAAATGAATAAAAAGTCGTGCACGATTTCGGTCTTGCTCCTCAATAGCCTGCACGTTAGTGATGAAGATCGTTGAAAAACGTTTTGCTAAGGTTAGATAGTCTATCTGACAGCGTGGAATAGAACAAATTTGTTCAAAGTCAAACCAAATAACTTGATGCGTGTAACCATGATGTGTCAGAGGATGACCATGTAACCATAAAGTTTTCTGTGTAATCGCTTGTCCTTGCGTAAGTTGCTGGAATAAGCCTATTGTTTCTTCTCGCGACAGAGTGAGGGTAACGGAAGTAGAGTGCTCCGATGTACTTGCGTCGACACTTCGATAATCCTGCGCACTTTGCAAATGTAAGACACAAAGATGTTGTATTAAGAGTTCAATCGCCGGTATAAATAATGCACGTTGTAATCCTTTGGCATAGAGTTTTTCAGGCGGAGTGTTTGCAGTCGTGACTAAAATGAGCCCTTGATCAAAGAGTGCAGTGAGAAGTTGGCCGAGCAACATCGCATCACTGATTTCATGCACTAAGAATTCGTCCAGGCACAAAATTCGGGTTTGTTTTGCCAGCTGTTGAGCGATAAAGCGTAAAGGATTGACTCTTCCTTGAGCTTGGGTTAACGATTCATGAATAAAACGCATAAATACATGAAAATGCATACGTAATTTTGGCACGGGTAGGGTTTCATAGAATAAATCCATTAGCTGTGTTTTCCCACGACCGACTTCCCCCCACAAATAAAGACCTTGGCATAATTTACGTTTACGCCAAGTTGGCCATTTTTTTTTCGGGACGAGCGCTTCATAAATAAATTGTAATTGTTGCATGGCGGCTTCTTGCGCGGGATCCGCACGCCACTCGCCGGCTTTAATTTTTTGATAATAGCGCTGTAAGGGGGTCATACAATTAAAAATACTAGTTAAAAAGGGGGACTGAATCGTATCTAGGCCATGAACGCGAAGATTTATTCACGGGTGGGAGCCGTAGATCCATGACGCGAGAAGGAATCTATCGATAAAGACTGAACCAAGCGCTCCCGTAATTCGACTAATCTGCCATGAAAAAAATGGCTGGCTCCCTCTAAGCGCAGCAGATGAGGGCGATTCATTAATGTCTTTTCCCAGTCAAATACCGCCTCCGCAGAAACGACTTCATCTTTATCGCCTTGTATCAGCCACCAGGGACAAGGAAACGGAGTAAGCGTTTTAAAAGGAAAGTTTTCAATTGGGGGCGCGACACAGATTAATCTTGCGGTCGTGGGCCAGGCTAAGGCACCGCACGCAGCAATATAGGAACCAAAGGAAAAGCCAGCTAACCAAATAGTTTTTTGTGGGGCTACCTGTTTAATCCACTCTAAAATAGCAAGTAAATCGGCGACTTCACCCCGGCCCTCATCGTAATGTCCCGCACTGCGTCCAACGCCCCGAAAATTAAAGCAAACCGTAGCAAGACCGAGTTGTTCAAAGCTCTTCACTAAAGTATAAACGACCTTATTTTTCATCGTTCCACCATATAAAGGGTGTGGATGACACACTACCGCAATGGCTGTCGTGGCGGCTGCAGATTCAGGATGACGGCTCACTACTTCCAGGGGACCGGCTGGACCCGCTAAAAAAAAAAACGTTGTTTCTCGTAAAGAGGGAAACGTGGAAGGATTTGTCATGCTATACTCGCTTTTTAATCGATTTTACTGCCTAATTTTAAAGCACCTGGGTCTTTATGCAAGCACTGAGTATTGAAAATCTATGTAAAGTGTATCCTCCGCACACGGTGGCGCTGCAAGGGATTAATTTGCAGGTTAAGCAAGGTGATTTTTTTGCCTTACTCGGCCCAAATGGTGCCGGTAAATCGACAACGATAGGGATTATTACGTCCTTAGTCAATAAAACGGGGGGGACCGTTAAAATATTTGGGTATGATTTAGATCAAGAGCGCGAGGCAGCGAAAGCCTGTTTAGGTTTAGTCCCTCAAGAGTACAATTTTAGTATTTTTGAAAAAGTTCAGGATGTCTTGGTTTGCCAAGCGGGGTATTACGGCATACCGTTCCGTACGGCGAAACAGCGTGCGGAACGGTATTTAAAAGCGCTCCAACTTTGGGATCAGCGCCACCAAATTTCAATGCGGCTTTCTGGCGGAATGAAACGGCGTTTAATGATTGCCCGTGCGTTAGTTCATCAACCGAAACTCTTAATTCTCGATGAGCCCACAGCCGGTGTCGATATTGAGATTCGGCGCTCAATGTGGGATTTTTTACAACATATCAATCGCGAAGGCACGACGATTATTTTGACCACGCATTATCTTGAGGAAGCGGAACATCTTTGTAAAAATATCGCAATTATCGATAAAGGATGTATTTTAAAAAATACCAGTATGAAAAATTTATTAGGAGAGCTCGATCGTGAAACCTTTGTTTGTGATCTCAAAAAGCCTTTAACCGAAGTGCCGCAAGCGACTGCGGAGTTTACTTTGCGTTTACAGGATTCCTGGACCCTTGAAGTGGATGTAAAAAAAGCGCAATCACTCAATAGCGTCTTTCACTATCTGGACTCACAAAAAATTGAGGTCGCAAGCTTAAGAAATAAAAGTAATCGCTTAGAAGCGCTCTTTTTATCAATGATTTCGCGTCAAGAACAGCCTGAGCTTCCTTTGCAAACAAATGTGGAAAGAAAAAATGTCGATTAAACAACGCTATGCTCTGGCTTTTTGGGCCTTATTACGTAAAGAAATCAAACGTTTTTTGCGTATTTGGTCACAAACCTTACTTCCGCCTTTGATTTCTACTGGACTGTATTTTCTAATTTTTGGTGGATTGATTGGTCAACGCCTTGGTCAAATTCAAGGCTTTACGTATATGCAGTATATTGCGCCCGGTTTAATTATGATGTCGGTGATTACTGCGGCGTATACGAATGTCGTCACGTCTGTTTACGGAATGCGTTTTCAACGCAGTATCGAAGAGCTGTTGATTGCGCCTTTGCCGAATATTTTATTATTAGGTGGGTTTGTCGCCGGAGGGGTGGCACGGGGTTTACTCGTTGGCGTACTCATTACCGGCTTAGCGAGTTTTTTTACGCATCTTCCCATTCATAATCTTTGGGTTTTGTTAACAATCGTTCCTTTAACGACAATTTTGTTTTCGTTAGCGGGGTTTGCTAATGCGCTGTTTGCAAATAGCTTTGATGATATTTCGATTGTGCCGACTTTTGTGCTCACCCCGTTAACGTATTTAGGGGGTGTGTTTTACTCCATTCATCTCTTGCCTTCTTTTTGGCAGAAGTTGTCGCTGTTTAACCCGATTTTGTATATCGTGAATGCGTTTCGTTATGCCTTACTTGGTATTAGTGATATTCCTGTATTTAAGGCGTTATTCGTTATTTTAGTGTGTTGCCTTCTTTTGTTTTTAGTGAATCTCTATCTTCTTAAAAAAGGTCAAGGAATGCGTACTTGATGAAATCTGCAGCTCGTATCGGTGTTTTACTGATTAATTTAGGGACACCCCAACAACCAACGGCCAAAGCGGTACGTCGTTATTTGGCTGAATTTTTAAGTGATCGCCGTGTGGTGGAATTGCCATCGTGGTTATGGCAGCCTTTACTAAGAATGTTGATTTTGCCGATTCGCAGTCGACAGTCGGCGAAATTATATCAATCGATTTGGTTGCCAGAGGGCTCTCCTTTGGCGGTGTATTCGCAGCGCTTGGCACAGAATATACAACAAAACTTGGGTCTTCGTTTTAAAGTTTGTTTAGCCATGCGTTATGGGTCACCGACCATTGCCGCGGCCTTACAAACGTTGCAGGCCGATCCAAGCATAAAATCTATTGTGGTATTGCCGCTCTATCCACAATATGCCGCCGCGACCACCGCCAGTTGCTTTGATGCCATAGCGGATTTTTTTAAACAACGACGCGTGATTCCTACGCTCCATTTTATTAATGCCTACTTTTCCCATCCGGATTACCTCAATGCTTTAACAGCCCATCTTCAACAAGCCATTGAACCACCTAATGATTATCTCTTATTTTCTTTTCATGGGTTACCGCAACGTTCGGTCGATTTAGGGGATCCTTATGAACAGCAATGTTATGCAACCGCCCAGCAGCTAGCAAAAAATCTCTCCTTGGGCACACATCAATACCAAGTAGTCTTTCAGTCTCGTTTTGGGAAAACAAAGTGGTTGCAACCGTATTGCGAAACAGTGTTAGCGGAACTTCCTCGACGAGGAATTCGTCGCGTCATCGTGACGTGTCCAGGGTTTGCCGTCGACTGTTTAGAAACCTTAGAAGAAATTGCAAAACGATATCGAGAAATCTTCTTACAAGCGGGCGGGGAGGCGTTTTCTTATATTCCAGCCTTAAATGATGACGACCGACATGCGGCCAGTTTGGCGATATTGATACAACAATCGGTGGGTATACAAAATTTAGAATTAGATCAATAAAAAACACGTTTCGTTACGCTAAACCGGGTCTTTTCGATGTGTAAATATTTCGGTGAAATAGTTTGATCACGGATAATATTGAGACTTTTACGCAAAGAACGAGAGAAGCGTACTTCTTTCTTCAATGCGCTGGGCCATTGATTGCATTTAACCTAAATTTTTAAGTGTTAAACGTTCTTGCTCAAGAAAAATATGCACATCAAGCCGACTGGTTTTTTGTTGTAAACTTTGTAAGTCTTCATTTAACCAATAATGTCCAGCAATCGAAATGAGTTCGGCTTGTAAATCTTTACAAAAAATATGTGCTTCTTGATTGCCATTTACACCGGCCAGGGCCCGTCCTTTTAATTTACCATAAACATGAATATTTCCATCGGCCAGCAGTTCTGCGCCAGGACTGACCGCAGCTAAAATAATTAAATCACTATTTTTTGCGTAGACTTGCTGCCCAGAACGTATAGGTTGCGCCACGATTTTAGCGGTAGAGGACAATGTAGAAGAGGCGGGAAGGGTTGGTGAGGGGGCGGTTGTGGATGAACTTAAAATTTCAGATGAACGTAGAGCAGGCAATATAGCTAGCCCGGCTTGTGTGGCTACAGATTCCTGTTCGGGTTGGAGGCCTCGAATGCCAATTGGGATGAGGCCATAACGACGTAATAATTGGCTAATTTTAGCTAAATCAATGACTTGTTTTGGCTCAGATAGGGCAGAAAGTTCTAGAATAATAGGTAATTTCTGAAAAAACTGAGGCGTTTGTTTTACAAAATGAGCTAACTGTTCTTCTAACTGTACCATATCGGCATTCAGTAAATAGAAGGTGGTGAGCGTGATAAGCCCTGCTTTTAGTTTGAAAGCTTCTGATACAGTTTCTGTTAGGTTATGCATAGTAATGGACCAAAAAACATAGCTTAAGTTTACTAAGCTGGCGCATGAAACGCTTAATTATATACTAAAATCTAGAAAATCGTGCGTTTATGAATAGAAAATCATGGTTTCCCTTTTTTAGTGAGCCACTTAATTAGGAGACATGATGCTTGCGTATTCAATCTGAACGCTGTGTGGTATTGAGTAAGACAATCAAATACGCCCCCACATTTTTTCAATATAAATAACTAAAAAAAGATATTTATCTTCTAGGATAAAAGATATTTTCTATTTAAGAAATGTATTTTAATAATCATTATTTTTTAATAAAAAATAATATATATTATTACTCAATAAAACGTATGGAAAATAATAACTTTTTCTCTGGTCAATGAATAAACATCGTTTTATTTATTTATTTATTTATTTTTGCAAGCTAAATACTTTTATTTTTTTATCATTATTGTTCACAATTTCTATATTCATTAAATTTATTTTTATATTAATAAGAAATAAGACCTTATTTTTTTAAGACACTACTTTCTTGACAATTTTATCTAATAAAGATAATCTAAAAAAGACTATAAATAATAATTAATATAAAATTATTTACGCTTCTATAAAAAATAATAAAAATGAGTAAAAATAAATTTATTACTGAAACGCAAAAAAAATTGCGAGCTTATGTAAATCTAAGTGTCCGCTTACAAAATGCTACTCTGGTTCCCGGTTCATACCAGCCTGAGATAAAAAACTTAGCTTTAATGAAGGTTCAAGAATTAAAAAATAAAAAAGATATTATTTATTTTTTAAAGGAGTATATAAATAGTTTTATTGAAGAAGATAAATCAAATGATTTCAATTTTGAAAATCAAAATAAACGCCAGAAATATTTTTTCTTTTTATCCTACTTCTTAGAGTCAGTTATATTAAAACATGGAGAAGATTTTTTATTAGTTGAGTTATTAGGCAAACCCCCTCTTAATCCGAAACGAGGTGTAATAGAATCTTGCAAAAAAGCTGTAAACGGAATTTTAAGTTTTCTAAATATAGTGAAATATACTCAAAAGGGTATGCCTGAAAATGATGATTTATTTTATAGCGATTTTAAGAAAGTTCTAAGTAGTGTTGAGGTTAGAGAAAACATTGTTAATAAAGATGTCTTAATTAAAAATGAGTTTTTTACCTGGCGGTTGATCTATGAAATGGCAAAATATCTTAACCCTGCTTCTTTAGTCGGGGTAAAGCCAGAGGATGGGCAAACAACGACTAAAGATCGAACGGATATAAATTCTGACTCGGGTATTGATTCTGATTCTGTTTGTTCTTCTCATATCAATGCTGCAAAAAGTAATGACGCAGATAATCATTCTTTATCTAAAGAAAGTGACTCTACGTTGAGATCAAAATATAATCTGCATGAAGATCCTCTCGAAGAACCAAAGTTAAGAAAAAAAAGCGACACAAATTCTAAGTTTGATGTGGGATATGATTCTGATTCTGACTTTTCTTCTCTTCCCTTTGTTAATTCAGTAGAAAGTAATACTTCAGGTAATGAGCCGAGTGAAAGAGTATCTAGCGATAGTTCATTGGATTCTGATTTTGCTTCCATTCATCATTCCAAATTTAATTTGTTAGAAAGTAGTGATTCAGATTTTTCAGAAGAATTAAAGTCAAAACAAAAAGTAAAACGAATAAAAAAACGACGTTCTGAAGCAGCGGAACGATTTTATGCACGACAAAAAAATTATGATCTACGTTTAAAATTAGAAGAAAAATCAAAACAAAAGTTCCAAGAAAAATTAAAATATTGTTTAGAAAGAAGAAATGCGTATGAAACACTGTATAAAAAATATGAAATTGATAAGGATAATACGCATTTTAGTAACGAAGAGTTAAAGAATTATGAGTTCAAATTTATTATAAATAAAGAATTATATGATTTTTATAATTATAATATAGAAAAATATTTCTTAAATGATAAAATTAAAAGTAGTGAAAAAATTAAATTATACTATGAATTTAAATGCTCAATAAACCAGTACAAGCTTGATCAATATAACTCTTATATAGATGGTATAGAAAACGATATCAAGTCAGGAAAAAAAGTTAAAATATATACATTAAAAACACTAGGCTACTATAAAGAGAAGTGTAAAAAAATATATATCCCTAGGTTAAAGAAGTATAAACTTTTGATAGAAAATAAAAACAAAGAAATAAATGCAGTTCATATTGCGGCGAAGAATAAACTACCGGTTGAGCGTGTTACTGAAGAGACTTTTACAAAAAAAAACCAACTGCCGCTGGATAGGTCACAGCGGCAAGCCACAGACAGCAGTGGCATTGATACTTTAGTCACGAGTGCTGACGAAAACGAGACTACAATTTTGACCGAACAGCCTACGTCGTCTGAGTCGTCTGTGCAATCTGCGGCCCAGGCGGAACAGAGTCAAGACGCCGAAGAGGTTAAAAATGCTGTGAATACAGGCCAAAGCCTATCTGAAACGCCGCCACCTGAGCAATCTACGTCACAGACTCAAGATATCCAAGGCGGTATAGACTTTGCAGGGGTTACAAGCGATACAGGTGATAAAAACCAAACTCCATCACTTGAGTCCTCTGTACCACAGACGGAACAGGATAAAGGCGCCAAAGAGGTTAAAGACGCTGTGAATACAGGCAAAAACCCACCGCCACCGCCACCGTCGTCTGCGGCACAGGCTACAGACATCGAAGGCGGTGCTACCGGTATAAACCAAATACCAGGTTCAGGATCCCATAAGCCATTACAATTTCTAGATGAGTTACTAAGGATGAGGGCTCCGTTAAAAACAAGCCCTAAATCACATCTATTGACATCAAGAATAGAAAAAGATCCTTTTGATCCAAAGAGAGAGGCAGGAAGTCTTAATCCAGGAGCGAGCAAACTCGAACAAGCAATGGCCCGAGAATTAATGAAAAGAGAGTTGGCGGTTCGCGGTGATGATTCAGATGATAATGATAATGATAATGATAATGATAGTGAGTGGAATGACGAGGTTAGTGAAAACAAAGTAGATAAACATAAATCATGTGAAAATAATGGCTTGTAATGTTGGGGTCGTTAGATGCTACTAGTCAGTATGGGTCCAACAAACGGAATTTGATATAAATACTGAGATGTAAGAATCATTAATGGGATTAACAAAAGGGGTTGATGTGCTAATGATGATTCAAGCTTATCTCGATCCTAGTCAAACTAGCTACAAAATATCGAGTAAGGAAAGTCAATTTTTCTTACTCGATTTACCCTAATAGTCAATTTACCTAAGCCTCGGGTTATTATTTTTTAATTTTTTGAATAGGTATCAGTGTAGAGGATAAATAATTTTTTAAAAAATTAATGGGATGTTTTCCACTTCAGATAAGTCGAGTTAGAAGTGAGTGTATCCGGCAGTCAGCGCGTGTTATTTCGTTTCAGTAAAGCGTCTTGTATTCAAAAAA
The DNA here is from genome assembly GCA_023375725.1 of Nephotettix cincticeps. NCBI lineage: Eukaryota > Metazoa > Arthropoda > Insecta > Hemiptera > Cicadellidae > Nephotettix > Nephotettix cincticeps. The sequence goes on along the minus strand of JAGISJ010000011.1, from coordinate 2,083,809 downwards.
ACCTTGCTTTTTCATAAGGAAATAAAATATATCTAAATAAATTATTTATATCTTATAAATATCAATATAGATAATTTTTACCCCTTAATCAAGTCAATATACGGCATCACGAGCAGGTAAGTTAATCAGTAATAGTTAGAGATACTTTTAATCTTTAAAAAGATTATGTATTATAAAAGATTGGTCATTGTCTAATAAGGTATTTTTATGCCGAGTAATTTCCTAGATAAAAAAAATCGACCTAGGATTTCAGAAATACGGGATCAACTCAATAAACCCGAAGAAAATTTTTCTGAAATTGTAGATCTCTGTCGTTCTTATGGACAATACTTGCAGGAAACTCGATTCGATACCTTATCTGCTGAAGAAAAATCTTTAGTTAAAAAGCGAAAAAATGTTATTTCTCTGAAGCAGGATAGTGGGTTTCGAGAGCATATCAAGACAATTCTAAAGAAAGAGAATCAAGACGCTTCTCAAGATGATTCGCAATATAGTTCTGAGGATGGTTCAGAAAAACCCACTGAACATTCACTGCTGACCGAATTAGGTTTAAAGAAGTTAGCTATTCTCATCACGGCTTGGGAAGATCCCTACTTTAGGAAGAGTGTTGAAAGCGAAGACACCTTTCCTTCCATCTTATATTATCGCCAACATTATAAAAATAAGCGTTTTATTGATAAATCAGCGAGGCACGCTATTCATGCAGCGTTGTTTGCGCTTTATCAAACAGTCCACCCAAATTCAGATTTAGATCCTAAAAAGTCAAAAGAGTCATTTGAAGAGTACTTAAAGCGCTTGGCTTCTCTTCGTGCAGAACCGGCGGTTCCAGCACCAGATAATGAAGAAGCGCATCAATCTGCTGCGCTGTGGAGTGAAACGGAACAACCAGACGATCTAAAAAACCATATAAAAAGTGCTGAACAAGCGCTCGCCGCATACAGAGCACCGACTAAAAAAAATAGAGCCGTTCGGATCGTATCCATCGTTTTAGCGATTCTCGTTGGTCTGGTAGCCGGTTTAGGAACGGGTACAGCCCTCTATCTACTTGTTGTAGGTTTTCCATTATGGGCTGCGGCTTTACTTGCTTGTGCTACCTTTGCTGTTGGTTTTTATTCAAATTATCTTTTTTTCTCAGAAACATTCCCTACCTTCTTTCAAATGATCGGAAGAGGTGAGCTGACACAATATATTGATAAAGAAACGGGCCAGCGAAAAAAAATGGGCTGGTTTAAGAAATGTTTATTAGGGCTTGCTTTTATTTGCGCATTGTCAGTCGGCTTAGTGAGCGCGGTCTTGCTAGTAAAGGGCATCATGGCTTTTTCAGTCGTCGTGCTTCCTGCTTTGGGTGCCGCGCCGTTGATTATTGGCGTCGTATTAGGGCTGATCTATTGTATAGGCTTGACCATTGCTATGTTTGATGCGTTTGTTAGAGCCATCAAGGATCCGATTTCATTTTCAGAAATTAAAGCCAGGTTTAAAAGATTAACCGGACGTCAAATTTTAGGTCTTTGCATCAAGTTAGCTTTAAGCGCGCTGGTTTTATTTGCGATTGCATTTGGTTGTCAAGTTTCGGTTAACAATTTAATGGGAATGTTAACTAAAGCTTTACCGAATATCTCTGTAGCAGGAGTTTTTATTGCAAAGATTACTTTTGATGTTGCTGGGATCCTTTCATTTTTGGGACAAGTACCCTTTGCTTTCCTGGCCGTGAATAAACTTTGTGATACGGCCTCAGTTTTTTTTAAAAATTTGTTTCGTTCAAGGGATTATCAAAATTTGGATCAAGTTTCTGTCGAAGAAAAAAAGCCAAAGTCTCTTTTTTACAAGATATTGGATCAAGCTTCTCTCCTATTGAATGCAGTGGGTAATGCAGTTTTATATCTTATCCCCGGTTCAAACCCTTCAAAGGTCGCTGCAGTCGGTGCTGGGATCTATTCTTATTCTGCGAATCTATCCGAACCCCCAGATGACGCGCAAAGAGAAAAAGCCTCTGATTATAGTTCTAACTTAATCCAAGAGGCTTGGCCAAAATCGGGAAATGTAGCTCCAGATAGCCGCCAGGATGGTAAGTCCGACTTGTCTTCCCAAGAAGAACTAAAGCGGACTGATCTGGTTTGTATTCCTAGAACGACAAAACCCGAGCTAGTAAATAGTCATTCTTCACTATATTATAGTTTTTCATCAGATTGTGATTCACATCACTTAGTGTATGATACGCCAATAAACACATCCTCTTCGGTAGTGTACTATCTTCCTTCTTCGTCATATGGTTCCCGAGCAAATTATGATTTACAGCCTCCAGAGGAGGATAATCGAAGCAAACTGTTACCCGATGAAGATATAAGAAGAATTAGCATGTCTTATTGATATAATTAAATTTGTATCTTATCTTGAGGTAGGTGATGAACGCTTACCTCTTCTTCCTTGTTCTGAGGATCCTTTTTCATACATTTTTCTAAAAATTTTACTTTTCTTTTTTTATCAAAACGATATAATGCCTTCTTTCATTCTATGAAGGTTGTTTTTTTTTTGCCTTTGGGTAATTTAAGTGAACAACACTAATGAATCTAATCTGGGTTAATGGAAAAGAAAAGTTTAATTCTTTTCTTGATAAGCACTTATCGTCTATAGAGTTCTATCGTTTAGTTGCTTACATAGCAAAGCGAGTCATTAGTACATTAAACCTTTTTAGTAAGCTTCCTGCCCCTTTCCCAACTATCAACGTTGTTTTGCATTTAGTCCGAGCCATTTTAAGTATCGTGCTCTTCTGGAAAATGAAAAACAAAAATTTGGGCGAATGTGTAAAATTATTTTTTGCGATTGCAAAAGTGATTATTGCGTCTTTAGTATTGTTTTTTAGTCTGATTGTTGCCGTGCTCTGGCTGTTAGAGCGTATTTTTTCTCTTTCTCAGCTATCTGGTTTTAGGGCTTATTTCCTTTCTTGGCTACCTTCTCTTAATAGCTATTTTTTTTATTATAGCTTAGCAAAAACAATTTATAGTGTCTTACTGTTACTTATTAATTTCGCATGCCTATTCCGCTATCAAGACGCTCAGAATCTATATGTAAAAAATTTAGAGAAACACAGTACTATTCTAACTACCGCTTTGCCGATGACGCTTTTAATGGGTTTAATCATCAATGGCAGCCTTATCGTCACGTATTTTTCTGCAGTCATGATGGCATTACTTTTGGTGGGGCATCTTGTTCATTTAGTTTATCTTGTTTGTCAGTACTGCAGATTAGGTTCTGATGAAGAATCAATGACTCTAAAACAATACTATTGGAAACAGATCAAAAACACTTTATGCAATCTTGCTATACTTGTTTTATCTGTAGTGGTAGTAATCCTATCCTTATATTTTCCACTGACCGTTGTGGTCGCTGGATTTTCGATTAAGATTATTTCGGTGGTAGGGTTAGTCGTATTGACTGCATGGGATGTCATTCAATCCTGTCGTTTTTTTTCTCCTAAAAGTAATGATCAATCTAACGCCGAACCACTCGGAAAATTTTGTGATCCGAATACGCCGATTCGGTCATCGGATTACTATGGACAAGAAGATATAGTGCAGTATTTAAAAGAGCCCGATTTAAAGGTATCTGACTCAGAGAGGGCGAGTTTAAATAAATCTGATTTAATGAATCAAAAAATAGCGACCGCTAAAAAAGAATTACTGGATAATAAAGAAATCCTGTTTAAAAAGTCGTTGTTAAAAACAATACAATTACAAAATAGATTAAATAAAATTCAATCGTTTTCAAAATTAAAACGGGTCTTTTTTTATCTAGAACAAAAAGCACTCAATGTTAAAATAAAAGTTTTAACCAATAATCTCGCTGTTTTATTAAAAGATACTTTACCTAATTTATCTAAAACAAAAGAAACAGAGAAACAGCAAAAGAATAAATCTTGCTTTATTGATTTCGTTTTAAAAACGAATATAGCTCATAAGCCAACAAAAGGTTTAAAAGAAGAGAGGAGAATAAAGTGTGAGCAGAAGCAAAAAGAAGAGATTAAAATAGAAAATGATGCGTTCAAACAAAAATGGGAATGTGAAAAGCAGTATGAGTGGCAATCTCATATCTTTCTCAATATCTTGCTGGATTCACCGGTGGGGGGGGTGCTCTGTGAGGAACAAAAATTTAAAAATAATCAATTTATAATGATATGGAATGCCTATATAAGTGAGGAAGTGACTAAACCGATGCAATCTTCGCTGCTCCATTGGTCATTTTTCAAAAAAAAGGCTGAGTCTGCGAATCTCGATACAGCAATAAAAGAGGATCATGCTATCTACAAGAAAAAACTGATCGAAATCGCACAACTCAATGTAGAAAACTCAGAAAATCTTGAGCGCTCAGAGAGCATGACTTCTAGAAAATGTGCTTAAGACAGCGCATTATTGCTGAGTTATTTGTTGAATAAAATAAGGATGTAATGTGCTGTGCTGACTGAACTCAGGATGGAAAGTAGCGGCGATACAACGACCTTCTTGTACGGCGACGACTTCATCCTTCATTTTTGCAAGAATTTGTACCTGTGAACTCTCTATCGATTCAATCTTTGGGGCACGAATAAATGGCATTTCGATGTTTTGGCCTGTGATAAAACAGAACCCAGTTTTGATTTCACTGGCTGTTTGTCTGCCATAAGCATTGCGCGTTAAAGTGATCGCAATCCGCTTTAAAGAGGGTTGTTGATGGGAGCGAATCCGCGCACTCAATAAGATTGCTCCAGCACAGGTCCCAAAAATCGGTTTTTGATAGGAAAGTAGGGCCGGCCATAAGCCACTTTCTTGTAATAAACGGAGAAAGACAAGGCTTTCTCCACCAGGAATAATTAAACCATCACTTTTGGCTAAGGCTTCGGGTGTTCGTACGTAAAAGGACGCAACACCCTCCTTAGCTAAGCATTCTGCATGGGCTTGAAAGCCACCTTGTAAGGCTAAGATTCCAATTCGCATGATTACTTAGACGGCTTCTGTGGTAGCGTGTGACAGGATACCTGACATTCCTTCCTTTAAATCACGCGATACTTCGAGTAATTTGTCTGGATCTTCGTAGTGAGTGGTAGCTAACACAATCGCACGTGCTCGTTTCTCCGGATCAGAGGATTTAAAAATTCCTGAGCCAACAAAAACGCTTTCAGCGCCTAATTGACGGAGCAATGCCGCGTCCGCAGGGGTGACGACGCCACCGGCTGAAAAATGTGGAACGGGAAGTTTCCCGGTTTGTGCGACCCATTTAACGAGTTCAAGTGGCGCGCCGAGGTGTTTAGCACGGACAAATAACTCTTCTGGACCGAGGGTGCCTAAAACTTTAATTTCATGCGTGATGGCACGCATATGTCGAACGGCTTCTAAAATATTTCCTGAACCGGCTTCACCTTTGGTGCGAATCATTGCGGCGCCTTCACCAATTCGTCTGAGTGCTTCGCCTAAATTCCGACAACCACAAACAAAAGGAACTTTAAAGGTTGATTTATGAATATGATGTTCATCGTCTGCTGGGGTTAGGACTTCACTTTCATCGATAAAATCGACCCCCAAGGCTTGTAAAATTTGTGCTTCCACAAAATGACCAATACGGACCTTCGCCATAACCGGAATCGAAACGGTTTCCATAATATCGTGAATCAATTGTGGTGAAGCCATGCGAGCAATCCCACCGAGGCGTCGAATGTCGGCAGGAACACGCTCTAAGGCCATGACCGCACAAGCACCGGCTTGCTCAGCAATTTTAGCTTGTTCGACCGTGGTGACGTCCATAATCACCCCACCTTTGAGCATGTTAGCAAAGTCAACTTTTACGCGATATTCAGGACTATTATTAAAGAGGTTCATACACGTGCTTCCGAGAGAAGAGTCTTTTATTCTAAGCGGTTATTGTACAATAGTTTTGAGCGAAGTCGAATCCATTGACGATATTTTTGCTGAGCGTAATCCGTTTTACGGGATGGGTTGCACCCATTTTTTTGTTAACGCATAACTGATGACGGCTCCGATGAGGGTAATAAGCCAACAAATATAGATCCATACTAAAAAAAGCGGAAAAGCAGAGAGTGTCCCATAAATAATCTTATAGGTTGGAAAATAAGACAAATAAAGACTAAAGCCGTATTTTGCTATTTCAAATAGGCACGTAGCAAACAACGCGGCACCCAGTGCCGCACGCCAGGGTACCGTACAATGGGGAACCGATCGGTATAAAAAGGCAAAGAACAATAGGCTCAATAAAGGAGGAAGTACAATAAGAAAATGATCGACGATAACGTGTGTTGAGAGAAAGGGCAAAGCAAAGTGCGAGAGAATAAATAACGATAACGCAATGAAGAGCGGAATAAAAACTAAAGCAAGCCAATAACTGATCGTTGTGAAAGTCCAGTGACGTCGCTTGCGGGTTTGCCAAATACTATTGAAAGTTTGTTCCAACGTTAACATTAACAGCGTAGCGGTAATCAGTAAAAGTAGGAGACTAATGAGGGAGAGTTGCCCGGCACGCTCCATAAAGCCGTGAAGGTGTGTGGTGATCGTTTGTGCGGAGCTCGCTAAAAAATTAGCAAAAATAAAATTTTGGACCTGCTGACTGATGCGTTTGAATTGGGGAAATTTAGCTAATACGCTAAAACCAAACGTCATTAAGGGGATCAGCGAGAGTAGGGTGGCAAAACTTAACGCCGCGGCACGATAACTACAACCGGTGGCTTGAAAACGTTGCCAAGCACATTGCACGAAATCCATCAAAGCCATTATTTTTTCTGCATAAATTTCCATCGTCCTCAACCCATCAGTTTAGGACTCCAGTGTAGCCGACTGAAGCCCATTTTTAATAGTACTATTTGGTGTAGAGGCCGTGGATTATGGCGTCGATTTATGTTTGGTGCGCCGCAATTTCGGTTTACCTGGACGGCGATTCGTTTTTTGCGCTGAGTCTTTGTGAGCCGCTCCTCTTGAAGCGGAGCCTGATTTTTTAGGCGTGGAAGACCCTCTTTTTTTATTTGTATAACCGGACGCACGTTGTGGTCGTTCCACGGGCATGACGGACTCATCACGATTTCCTTTTTCCTGATAATTAAAATCCGGCAAAATACATTTTTCAATCGGTTGTTTCAGTAAACGCTCGATGGCACGAACTTGTGCTTGATCACTTTTGGTGATCAACGTATAGGCGGCACCGAGTTTGGTGGCGCGCCCGGTCCGACCAATACGATGTGTATACGCATCGGTGGTCGCAGGCATATCAAAATTAATCACATGGGAAACGTTGGCCACATCGATACCCCGGGCCGCAATATCTGTGGCGACCAGGATTTGGAGGACCCCACGGCGAAATTGGTCGAGTGCCATCTGTCGTCGAGATTGGGAGAGATTTCCTTGGAAAGAAGTACTCCGATAACCTAAGCGTTCTAAATGCTCCGCTAAGCGCTTAGCACGATGTTTTGTACGCGTAAAAATTAAGACAGAGTCAACGGGGGTTTCTTGTAATAAACGAATTAATAAGGCCATTTTTAGGGCTTCGGTTACCGGATATAGCCGTTGTTCGACGGTCGTCGCCGGCGCTAAAGCACCAATCTGTATCGAAACCGGATCTTTTAATATTTCATCGGCTAAAAGGCGAATGGCTTTGGGCATCGTAGCGGAAAACAGTAAACTTTGTCGCTTTTTAGGTAAGTAACCCAGTATTTTACGGATAGCCGGTAGAAAGCCAAAATCAAACATTTGGTCGGCTTCATCCAGAACGAGAAACTCGAGATGACTAAAATCCATATTTTGTCGGTCAATGTGGTCCAATAAACGTCCTGGGCAGGCAATGACGATATCTACCCCGCGCCGCAACATTTGAAATTGTTTCGTTAGATTCACACCCCCATATAAGGTAGTGCTTCGCAAACCGGTATCGCGGCCCAAAGCGCGGATAGTTTGATGAATTTGCTCGGCTAACTCACGAGTGGGCACGATAATAAGTGCCCGGAGACGGCCTTTTTGTCCAGTTAATAGCTGTTGCAGGAGTGGCAAAACAAATGCGGCGGTTTTACCGGTTCCGGTTTGCGCTAAGCCAACGACGTCCTGACCTTCGAGGATCACCGGAATGGCTTTATTTTGAATGGGGGTCGGGGCCGCATAACCTGAGGCCTGAATACCGGATAAAATACGGGGGTCGAATCGAAAATTTTTAAAGTCCACTGAAGTTTCCTGGCTGAAAAAGCGAGCCAAGTAACACCTTTAGCTCTAAACTGATGGCGGGTATTCTAGCAAGCTTATCCATAAAATGGTAGACAATCCGTACAGTTGAGTAAAAGATGGCTTTGCCGGATGTTTTTTTAGTAGCGCTGGAAAGCCTTTATTTATCTATAAAAGATAATAAGCAGGGCTCTTTTCATAAAAGAGATAACAGGGGAGAACAAAAATTCAATTTTCTTTGCATTGCTTGAAGAGTCAGTCAGTTAAGACTATTTTTAAAAGAGAATAAGTGGCAAAATAAGGGGGTTAAGACGATGAAACGACCGGCGTTCCTCAAGTTTTTTATAGACCATCTTTCTTTTTGTGGAGTGGGTCCTGTGAGTCGCAGAGCGCAATCTAAAAGAAAAAAACAAGATCGACTGTTACAAAAAGAAAAGAGAGAACGGCTCAAACGTTATTTACAACTTTCAGAAAGTATTCGCCGTTTTTAAAAGGAGTGACTTAATTAATTAGAAAAATTTTCACACTGGATCCACCTAAAGCCCACGACGAAAGAATTTTGTCTCCGGGTCTCGCCCAACACGGCCAATCTTTTTTATAATACCGCTTGACCGGTCCACTTTGTGTCATTATGATAGGCACCCTCAAACGCTTTAAATTCCCCGATAGCTTAGTCGGTAGAGCAAATGACTGTTAATCATTGGGTCGCAGGTTCGAGTCCTGCTCGGGGAGCCAGACACAATCCGGTCTTTAAAAGCAGTTTCCTAGTTTTTTAGCGCCGAGCCCGCTTTTTATTGCGCGGGGTAGATGAGCCTTTATGGCAACCATTTCGGTACTTTCCCAAACTAGGCATTAAGCGTTAAAGCTTGTTTGGGAAAATTTGAGAATTATCGGAGATTTAGAATTATGTATGCAGTCATTTCCGCCGGTGGAAAGCAGTATAAAGTAGCCCTAGGCGAGCTGGTCAAGCTTGAGAAGATCCACTCTGAAGTGGGTGAGACGGTTGAATTTCCGGTATTGCTGCTCTCAACGCCAGAGACCGGCTTAAAAGTAGGTTCACCTTATGTCGCAGAGGCGAAAGTCAAAGGGTCGATTGTTGAGCACGGTCGTCACGATAAAGTAAAAATCATTAAATTTCGCCGTCGTAAGCACCATCGTAAACAAATGGGGCATCGTCAGTATTATACCGCGGTTAAAATTACAGAAATTTTATAGAGGTTATCAGCCATGGCACATAAAAAGGCAGGGGGTAGTACCCGCAATGGTCGCGATTCGCATTCTAAACGCTTAGGTGTTAAGCACTTTGGTGGTGAGTTTGTCAAAGCAGGAAACATTATTATTCGTCAACGTGGTACCCATTATCATCCGGGTACGAATGTCGGGATGGGGAAAGATCATACCTTGTATGCATTAGTTCCTGGCGCCGTCGTTTTTGCTCGGAAAGGGGCTAAACTACGACAATTTGTTTCGGTTGCACCGATAGATGAACATTCAAAGCCAGCCAATTAAAAATCGGTAAAGCAGATACCCCGCTTTGACGGGGTTTTTTTTATGAAATTCCTAGATGAAGTTGAAATTTTAGTGGCGGCAGGCAAAGGCGGTCCTGGCTGCGTGAGTTTTCGTCGAGAAAAATTTATTCCGCTGGGTGGACCCGATGGGGGCGATGGCGGAGATGGGGGTAGCGTCTATCTTCAGGCGGTGCCTAACCTCAATACACTGATTGATTTTCACTATAACCGACAGTATAAAGCACAAAATGGCGAAAATGGCCGTGGTAGTGATTGTGCTGGAAAAAAAGGGGAGGATCGTGTCCTCTTTGTGCCGATTGGCACCCAAGTCTATGACGCGGACACGCAAGAACTGATTGGAGACTTAGTCAGTGCAGAACAAAAACTGTGTGTTGCCAAAGGAGGCTGGCATGGTTTGGGTAATGCACGGTTTAAAAGTAGTACAAATCGTAGCCCCCGTCAGTTTACTCCGGGCCAACCTGGGGAAGAACGCCGACTTCGTTTATCCTTAAAACTTTTAGCGGATGTCGGCTTAGTAGGGTTACCCAATGCCGGAAAATCGAGCTTAATTCGTGCCGTCTCCGCCGCGACACCCAAAGTAGCCGATTATCCTTTTACAACCTTGAAGCCGCAGTTAGGGGTGGTTTCCCTAGAGTATGGGCGGAGCTTTGTTATGGCTGATGTCCCAGGGTTGATTGAAGGCGCTTCGGAAGGAACCGGGTTGGGACTTCGTTTTTTAAAGCATCTTGAAAGAACGCGTTTGTTACTTCATGTTGTCGATATTTCTCCTTTAGATGGCAGTGATCCGCTGAAAAACGTGTTCACTATTGAAGAAGAGCTAAAAAAATATAGTCCTACATTAGCCGCTAAACCCCGATGGTTTGTTTTAAATAAAATAGACACATTGTCCGACGATGTTTCGCACCATAATTATGAGCGCTTAAAAGGAGAGTTGGTTAAGCATCGACCTTGTTTTGAAATTTCGGCCTTACAGCGTGTCGGGACCCAAGCATTGTGCTATGCTCTGGGAGAATTTCTCGAGAACAGCGTCGATCCTGCTTCGTAGGGCGTACTTTTAGGCTCCGCGCTCTTTCTCGACATATTCGAGACTCGAGACGGGATTAAGGCGATATTTTAGCTGTTTACCCATTTTAAAATGAATACGATATTTCTCTGGAGCTAAAAAATGCTCTCCCGTTTTTGGATTGAAGGCAGAACGGGCTGCGTTATAATGAGGGGTAAAGCTTCCAAAGCCACGCACTTCAATTCGGCGACCCTGAGAAAGGGCTTGTTCTAAGGTCTCGACTAATTGTTCTACGCTTTTTTTTATCGTAGAAGCCGATAATTGAGGGAATTTTTTTATGAGTTGGTTAATGAGTTCTGGTTTAAGCATCGCTATAATTAATCCTGTGATAAGTTTGATTAAGCCAAAAAAATGATCCAATTACAACTGCGTCATCTTCCTAATTTAGTTACTTGTATCCGTTTTATATTAATAGGGCCTATTCTATGGGCTTTATTGAAAAAGTACTATCCTCTTGCGTTTTATTTATTTTTAGTTGCGGGTTTGAGTGATGGGTTAGACGGTTTTTTAGCACGTTTTTTTGGTTGGACAAGCCAATTTGGTGCATTAATGGATCCTTTAGCCGATAAATTATTGCTTATGAGTAGTTTTATGGTATTAGCCTATTTAAAGCAAATCCCATTTTGGTTAATGATCTTAGTCATCGGTCGCGATACTTGGATTATGGGGGGCGCGCTGATTTATCGATACTGTGTTGGACCCCTAAATTATAAACCCGTTTGGATTAGCAAACTCAATACTTTTTTCCAATTAGTGCTCGTTACCTTGTTGTTGATAAAGCTTGCTTTTTATCCCTTACCTGAACCCGTTATCCAGCGCCTCATTGAAGCGGTGTTTATCACGACCTTGTTAAGTTTTATGCAGTATACCTGGGTTTGGACGAGGCAAGCACTTTTTTATGCAAAAATATTGAAAAGAGAGCCTCCACGGAGTTTCCCTTAACACGATGGTTATGCAGCTTACGCTTCCAATTCAACCTCCTGATGCGAATACGTTCGAGAATTTCTATATTAGCCCACCTAACGCCTTACTTATTCACTATCTTAAATTATTTTCAGCAAAACAAGGTGAGCCATACCTTTATTTTTGGGGAAACTCTGGCGCAGGCTGTACACATTTATTACAAGCATGTTGTCATGCCGCACAACAGCATGGTTTTGCCGTGGCTTACTTACCGTTAGCCGTTTTGCAAAAAACAAATGGCCCAGAAATTTTTGATGGTTTAGACACACTAGATATGATTTGCTTAGATGATGTAGAAAGTATTGCCCACAGTGCGTATTGGCAAGAAGCGCTTTTTCATTTTTATAATCGTCTCCAGGAACAAGGAAAATATTTATTGATTGCGGCTAAATATCCGCCACGACAACTGGGATTTTCATTGCTCGATTTGGTTTCTCGATTAAGTAGCGGCGTACTTTTTCAGCTGTATGAGCTGGAAGATTCTGAACGTTATGTCGCTTTTCAGGCGCGTGCACGCGCGCGTGGACTGGATTTGACTCAGGAAGTCGGGCAGTTTTTGTTTTTACGTTTACCACGCCACGCTAAGGCAGTTTTTGCGGCGTTAGAACGACTTGATAAGGAAACGTTAAGTTTGAAGCGAAAGTTGACGATTCCTTTAGTCAAAAGCTTGCTCGATTTGTAAAGTTTAGTTCAATTTCAATGCTACTTCAGCGATCCGTCGCCCGAGTGCCTGGCATAATTTTTTTTCTTCTTCACTGAGTGGATTTTTGCTTTCTGGTCCGGCCAGATGCGTTGGGCCATAAGGCGAGCCACCGGTCGTCGTGGTTGATAACTCTGGTTCTGAATAGGGCACGCCAATGATAAACATCCCTAAGTGAAGTAAAGGTAACATCATCGTGAGTAACGTACTTTCTTGGCCACCATGAAGCGTTGAAGTGGATGAAAACACGGCAGCGGGTTTGTTTTCTAACGCGCCGGATAACCAAAATTCGCTGAGCGTATCGATAAAATACTTAAGTGGCGCGGCCATATTTCCAAATCGGGTCGGGCTACCTAAAATGAGTGCCGCACAATCACGGACCTCTTCTCGGGTTACAAAAGGTGGGGCGAGTAAAGACGTTTTTTGTGTGTTTTCTTCACAATTTGGGAAGACTTCTGGCACGGTACGAACTTTGGCTTCGATACCCTTCACAGATTCAACACCCAGCTGAATGGTATTGGCCATCTTTGCCACGGCACCATGACGACTGTAGTAAAGAATGAGTATATAAGGCATAAGAAAATCAATCGATGGTTTTCTAAAGTTTTCCGTCTTAATCCATCTTTGAGAACAAGAACAAAGACTTGTGTTGTGCTGCTTTGTATTCTAAAGCCAGTGTAACAAGTCAAGGTGGCTGAAGCAAATAGCCTCAAAATTGAGTATATTTTATGATAAATATCAGCGTATTGAATTGCTTTATGCTATATTTCAGTTCAAAAAAATCTCATTGTTTGTTTTGGTAAAAAATCATTATGGTTCATTTTTAGATCATTATTCAATTTTCTGAATTAAAAGTGCTGTTCATAACTCATAATATTATTTTTGGTAAATGAGTAAGCTAAGAGTATATAAGTGTTTCTTTGTTTTTAATCTGTTCTTTTTAATAAAATCTTAATATTCTGTATATAGCATAAAAAGATATTTCTTAACTGATTATATCATTTTTATGAATTTTTTTTATTTGAACTCAATCTCCCCCGTCCGCCCTACCGATCAAGGTATTCCTCAAAAGGATTTATTGAGTTTACTTCAGTATGTAAAGAAAAAAGGAATCATTTTACTGTTAAGACCCGTGGAGCCTATCGCGAAATCGCTTCATGAAGCGGCGCAATACCCAACTAAAAACTTTAATATAAAAGGTAAAAGTGCTTCATGGGGGGCGTGGGCGGGTTTTATTCCGATTAATCAACGCTACAGTAAACTTGCTGTGGGTGCAGACTCAGCCAAAATCAATCAATATAATCAAGAGGTCCAAGACTGTATCGCAGCAGGTCATGCCATAGCGGCCCCTTTAATTCTCAGTGCGCAACGTTTCGTTGAACTGAGCGCAGCAGGACATATTTCTTTTAAAGAACAAAAAGGTGCGTATCAAGTATTTCAGTGTCTTCATCCTCGTATAAAGGAGTTTGTTTTATTTCATGTCAAGGAAATGAAAGGCCAAACCAAAACGGAATACGCTATTTTCCATGAAGATCAAACCCCTTTTCAGGTTTTAGCGGATACAGAATTAAAAAAACCCTTTATTCCTGATTACGATTTATTAGCAGTTATTTTTCCTTGGAGTGAGTTTGGGGCACAACATACGATGAGACAAGGAGAGCATTGCGAAAGCAATGCGCAGTCGAAGAGCCCGCGATAGGCGGTGGGTTGCTGGGCGAAGCAGGCAACGCATCACGCCGTAAAGTCATGGAGGGAGGCGCGGGCATGAAGCGCTTCGATGAAGCGCGAGTGCGTGCCAGACGCCGGACGAATCGCGGCCACTGCCGTCGCGTGATTCGAACTAATTTTGGGGTCAGGATGGCCAAAATTTTTCGTGAGAATAGCGACTCGCTAGTTCGTCCTAATCCGGATGTCCTTTACTCAAAATTTTTTCAAAAATTGTCTCGGAAAGAACAAATGGATCCACAAAACGATAGTAAAAACTTTTATGCACGAGAAAGACCTAATTTAGGAAACATTACCCCTGAGATAATAAAAATACTCGCAGAGCTGAATCAAGCATTAGGCCGCGGTCCAGATTTAGCGTGTATTCACCACGGCGATGATATTGCTTCGCCGGTGAGTAATCCTACTCTCAATTATCCCATAACGGTTTTATTGCCTGCAGAACTTAATCTTCACTTCCCTGAAATTTTTCAAATTAAATCCGCCAAAGCTTTCGTTATTTTTATCAGAAAAATTCAGCAAAAAGGGTATCGAATTGAATTAAACCCTCTCTGGGAGGAAAGTGTCCAATTTGCAGCACGTAGAAAATTTTTAAGTCAAACATTTAATATAATTTGGCATCGCTATAAAAATGGCGAAAATACCCAAAAGGTAGAGTCTGATTTGAAAAAAATGTTTGATCTCATTGGAGTGAAGGACTCAGTTTTCAAAAATAAAATAATATCCCTTTTATTTTTTATGCATGGGAAAAATAGCAAAATTAAATCAAATAAATATCTAAGTTTTATTCAGGTTTGTTTACTGTTTAACTCAAAACAGAGGCTTAAATATTGCCAACTGGCTGAATATTTTTTAGCGAAGAAAGAATTAACGGATGAAAGAATTTCTAGTTTATTTAATTTTTTAGCCTTTTTTCAAGGAGACATCCATACTTTAGTTGAGCTGTCAGAAAGTAAAGAAAGAAATCAAGATCTCATCACGAGCTTTCTAAATAGTTTACTAGAATTAACAGGCAGTTATATTTGTAAAAATAAGATAAATAAAAGGGTATTTGATAATAATTTAAAAAAACTGTTAAGCGAGTTCGTAGCTAAAGCTGAATCTGAGCCTGAACAGGCAGAAAGAATAACTTTATCGATGTAAGATGAGGGTTATCCCAGTCTAGCGAGTTTTTTCATCTTAAGAAACTCGCTAAGGATTAAGCTTAAGTCTATGTAGCGACACGCGATGGTTCGATTTTGTGTGTAGGCGCATTTGCCTACACGCCCTTAGCCGCTGCCCAGTAGAGAGACATCGTCCACAGTCTTCTTGGCCATCCGAGACTGTTTATTTTCGGTATTTTATGATATAAAGCGGTTCGCTGTAAAAGGCGAATATTTCACACACCGATCGTTAAGATACTGAGGGTGGCCCCAGTTCTCGCGACACAACGCGGGTTCCCGGGTCTTCAGCTATTGAGAGGTGGAGGTTTAACCCAGCAAAAAATCGTCTATTAACAATGACTTAGACGTTTTTTGCCGTTTTGGAGAAAAATAGTGTCTTTAGTTACTTTAAGAGAACTTTTTGAGGCCGGCATTCACTTCGGTCACCGTACCCGTTTTCGTGAGCCCAAAATGGCACCCTATATCTATGGGGTGAGAAATGGGATCAGTATCATCGATTTAGAAATCACTCGTAAACACCTAATCGAAGCACGGGATTATGTTGCAAAATTGGCAGCAAGACCCGGTAGTAAGATTATGTTTGTCGGTACCAAGCGCGCGGCTCAAGACTTAATCAAGGCCGAAGCAATACGTTGTGGAATGCCTTATGTCAACCACCGTTGGTTGGGCGGGCTGCTGACTAATTATCGAACCATTCGCCAATCGATAAAGCGTCTCAAAGAATTAGAAACACGTAGTCAAGATGGTAGTTTTACACAGCTCACTAAAAAAGAAGCTTTAAATCTACAACGGCAAATGGAAAAACTGGAGCGCAGCTTAGGTGGTATCAAGGATATGAGTGGTTTGCCGGATGCGTTGTTTGTGATTGATCGGGGTTATGAAGATATCGCGATTGCCGAGGCGCAAAAATTAAAAATACCGGTGATTAGTATTGTCGATACCAATCATTCGCCAGAAGGCATTGATTATGTTATTCCTGGAAATGACGACGCAGCGCGCGCGATTGTGCTTTATACCAAACTATTTGCTGACACGATCTTAGAGGCGCGTGCCAAAGCGGCTCAGGCCATAGAGTTAGAAACCATTGCCGAAAAAACAAATTCTGAGCGGGTTGATCAAACAGAACAAGACAATGATCCGGTGACAGAAGAGAAGAAAGAGGAGGTGGCGAAGTGAAACCCGTTATCACTGTGGCACTCGTCCAAGCATTACGCACTCGAACGGGTGCGGGAATGATGGATTGTAAAAAAGCGCTTTCCGAGGCAAATGGCGATATTGAACAGGCCGTAGAGTGTTTACAAAAAGCCGGTCAAATGCAGGCCGATAAAAAAGCCAGTCGCGTCGCTGCGGAAGGACTGATTGCGGTGGCTTACAATCCAGACCGTGCGGTCTTATTCGAAGTCAACTGTGAAACAGATTTTGTGAGTCGCGATGACCATTTTAAAGGGTTCACAGAGCAATTAGCGCAATTATTATTAGCTAACCCGAGCGTGAATACAGTCCCGGACTTGTTGGCTTGTAGTTTGGGTGAAGGCGATCATTCTGTGGAAGCCGAACGTCAGCAGCTGGTTGCTAAATTAGGTGAAAATATTCAAATTCGTCGTTTAGCCGCCATGAATGCGCATTCGGGTATTCACGTTGGTGGTTATGTACACATGGGACGTGTGGGCGTTATTATTGAATTGCAAGGTGGCGATCAAACTTTAGCGAAAGACTTAGCGATGCATATTGTGGCCAACGAAACGTTGGCGATCTCTGTCGATGATCTGCCACAGGAGATGCTGGCAAGCAAGCGTGCGCTGTTTACTGAACAGCTTGAAGCAAGTGGCAAACCTTCCGCGGTGTTGGAAAAAATGGTTAATGATCGACTCGAAAAATTTATTGACGAATCGATATTATTACGCCAACCTTTCATGAAGGATCCTTCTATAACGGTTCAAGACTTACTCAAACGCGTGAATGCGCAAGCCGTGCGTTTTGAGCGTTTCGTGCTAGGCGAGGGCGTTGAGAAGCACGTTGAGAACTTTGCTGAAACCGTGCTGGCACAAATTAAAAGTTCATAAACGAAGCAAATCGTTTATTATTAGCTAGGTTTGCGTGGTCGATTCAATTTACTTGTATTAGTGAGTCGACCACACTTCGTTAGGCAAAATCCAAAAAAGAAACGATACGTGTTCTGAAGAACGAAAGGTTAGGGTGAGTCCGTTTGCGCGAGGCTAGCCACTCTAAACCGAAAAGGTTATCATTCATGACTTATCAATCAGGTGTTCTGCTTTTATGAATTCTGTTTCACCCAAATATAAACGTGTTTTACTGAAACTCAGTGGCGAAGCACTCAATGGTAAAACCATCCATCCTATTGATTCGAGCGCTTTACAACAGATTGTTGAAGATATTGTAGCGGCCAGCGATTTAGGTGTTCAAATAGGTATTGTCATCGGTGGTGGTAATTTATTTCGTGGGCGTTCGCTCACTGAAGTGGGTTTAGATCGTATTACCGGGGATCAAATTGGTATGTTAGCGACGGTAATCAATGCTTTAATTTTAAGGGATGCGTTACAAAAGAGTGGAAAGATCGTCAGAATTATGTCTGCCTTCGCGATAGGAAAATGGGTTTCTGAGTTTGATCGCGATAAAGCCATTCGCCAACTGAATAAAGGTTATATTGTTATTTTTGCTGGCGGTACAGGCAATCCATTGGTTTCCACGGATGCAGCAGCCAGTTTACGAGGGATTGAGATAGGTGCCGAAGTGTTACTCAAAGCGACACAAGTTGATGGTGTGTATTCTGCGGACCCGAAACAAGACAAAGACGCTACTCTGTATGCCCAGCTCACTTATAAAGAAGTTATTGAGAAAGAGTTAGGCGTGATGGACATAGCCGCTTTTGTACAATGTCGCGATCAAAATTTACCGATACACGTTTTTAATCTGCAAACACCCCACGCATTACGTACCATCTTGCAAGGTGGACAAGTGGGTACTGTAGTGACCAATTAGAGGAAAGTAGAGCAAATATGAATAACACAATAGAAACAGTAAAAGTGGCGGCCGAGCAGGCGATGGAGAAAACCATTGCAGCACTCGATGGTAATTTAGCTAAATTACGTACGGGCCGAGCACATCCGAGTTTACTCGAGCATTTACGGGTGGTGCAGTACGATCAAGAAGTTCCACTCAATCATGTCGCCAGTGTTACGGTCAGTGATGCGCGAACGTTAATGGTGACGCCTTGGGATAAGGGGCTCGTGCAAGCGATTGAAAAAGCCATTTTAAGCGCGGATCTTGGATTAAATCCCGTGACAGCAGGCGCGACCATTCGGGTTCCTTTAGCGGCATTGACTGAAGAGCGGCGTCGCGAAATGAATAAACTGGTTAAAAAAGAAGCAGAAGAGGCGCGCGTTTCGGTTCGTAATCACCGGCGTGATGCCAATAATGCGCTCAAAGATCTAGTGAAGAAAAAGATTTTGACCGAAGACGATGAGCGTCGAGGACAAGAAATCATTCAAAAAGTAACGGATCAGGCCATTTCAAAAATAGAAAAAATTGTGGCTCAAAAAGAAAAAGAATTGATGACAATCTAAGCGAATATTAATATTTTTATGTCAATTCTTGATAAGGAAATGAGGTGTAAGTTGCCCCAGCATATCGCCGTTATCATGGATGGAAATGGTCGTTGGGCACAAAGACGGCATTTACCGAGAATGTTAGGCCATAAAGAAGGGCTCAAATCCGCAAAGCGGTTAATTCAACTCTGTGCCGAGTTGACGGAGATACAAGTATTAACCCTCTTTGCTTTTGGTCGTGAAAATTGGCGTCGGCCGGTGCAAGAAGTGAATCATCTGATGACACTTTTTTTAAATACACTCAACAGTGAAGTGGATGAGCTCAATAAAAATAATATTCAGCTGCGCGTGATTGGGTGTACAAAGCGCTTTACAGCCGCACTCCGTCAGTCCATTGACAATGCACAACGGCTCACAAAAAATAATACGGGTCTTAAGCTGGTGATTGCCGTAGATTACAGTGGTCAATGGGATATTTTGCAAGCGACCCAAAAGCTGGCGCAGAAAATTGAGCAAGGCTTACTCAAAGCGAACCAAATTACCGAAGCACTTTTTACCCAACAATTGGCGACGGCCGATTTACCCATGCCGGATCTCTTGATAAGAACAAGTGGAGAATATCGGATTAGTAACTTTATGTTATGGCAGTTTGCCTATACCGAATTTTATTTCCCTGCGGTGTTTTGGCCCGATTTTAATGAAGACGAATTTAAAAAATCCTTATTTTTTTATTCACAACGCGAACGACGTTTTGGTCGTGCGACGGCGAAGGATCCAATAGAAGTCCATGCTTAAGTTACGTATCCTGACCGCATTGCTTTTGATCCCGATTGTGATTTTAGGGTTGTTTCGCTTGACGCAACCTTATTTTGGCGGCGTGACGGCCGTCATTACCTTGATGGCCGCTTGGGAATGGGCGCGGTTGGGCGGATGGATACCTCATCGAATGCGCGGTGTCTATGTGGTATGCCAAGCGTTAATTTTATTTGGGATAGGATTTTTTCCTGCTTACGCACGCATTGTGGTGCTTTTTGGTTTGCTACTTTGGTTTTTGATTAGTGGTTATTTAATTTGGGCGCGAACGCAAACCACGCTCCCCTGGATTTCATCGAAAATTCGCTTAGTACTTGGTTTCTTTATTTTGACGAGTTGCTGGGTTGCGTTACAACAACTACAACAACATCCGCTGCATTTATTTATTTTGTTCTTAATTATTTGGCTCGCAGATAGCGCTGCCTATTTGGGAGGGCGTTTATGGGGAAAACATTATTTAGCGCCGCTTTTAAGCCCCAAAAAAACATGGGAAGGGTTGCTAGTTGGTTTTACAGCCACTTTTTTGATAGTAATGGCGCTGATTTATATGTTACAAGGTCCCAAGCCTCATTTTTGGCAGGTGCTTATTTTGGTATTACTGACGATTATGGCTGCGGTGGCCGGAGATCTGTTTGAAAGTCAATTGAAGCGTTTAGAAAAGATAAAAGACAGCGGGCAGTTATTACCGGGTCATGGGGGGCTGCTCGATCGCGTGGATAGTCTACTTTCTGCCGCACCGGTATTTGCCGGTACTTTGTCGTTACTGGGTTTATTTTTATGAAACACTTAACACTTTTAGGTGCGACCGGTTCAGTCGGTACACAAACGCTAGAAGTTATTCGTCAACATCCCCACGCGTTTGAGGTGATCGCGCTGACCGCACATCAAAACGTAACGTTGTTGCAAACACAATGCCTGGAGTTTAAGCCCGAATACGCGGTCGTAGAAACAGAAGAACACGCCGCGTGGTTGCAAGCCCAACTGCGTGCTGCAGGGGTCATGACGCAGGTTCTTTTTGGCCCGCTTGGTTTGGAACACGTGGTTTGTCTTCCCAAAGTGGATACGGTCATGGCCGCGATTGTGGGTGCGGCCGGACTTTTACCCTTATTTGCTGCGATTCGGGCTAAAAAACAGATTTTGCTCGCAAATAAAGAAGCCTTAATTATGGCGGGGCCATTGGTTATTGAAGAAGCGAAACGCGCGCAGGTTGAAGTACTGCCGGTCGATAGCGAACATAATGCTATTTTTCAATGTATTCGTAACGATAAATGGATGCTTGGAGAAAAACCAAGTGATGTATCTAAAGTGATTCTTACAGCTTCAGGCGGCGCTTTTCGCGATCGACCGCCAGCACAGTTGGAGCGGGTTACGCCCGAAGAAGCGTGTCGTCATCCAAACTGGTCAATGGGTAAAAAAATCAGTGTTGACTCGGCGACTTTAATGAATAAAGGTTTTGAAGTCATTGAAGCGGCGATTTTATTTGGCTTAAACGCCGAACAAGTGGATGTGGTCTTGCATCCACAAAGTTTTGTGCATTCTTTTGTTGAATACATCGATGGCAGTATCTTGGCGCAGCTGGCGCAACCCGATATGCGTCTTCCTATTGCTTATGCGTTAGCGTGGCCCGAACGTTTACCCAATCCAGCGCCAAAACTGAATCTCAGTCAAATGGCTAAGCTTGATTTTTCCCCCATTGATTTTCAGCGTTATCCTTGTTTAAATTTAGCGTATCAAGCCTTGCGTTGTGGAGGAACCGCCGCCACGATATTAAATGCAGCCAATGAAGTGGCCGTGCAGGCTTTCCTAGCCGGAAAAATTAAATTTACGGATATTGCTTACTTTAATCAGCAGGTTTTTCAAAACATTCAGTCTCAACCCGCCGAAAGTATACCCGTTATCCTTGAAGCGGATCGTTTAGCGCGCCATATCACGGAAACACTGATTTTAAAAAGCTATGGTCTGGTATCAGATACTGCTATGATATGAGCCCTAGAACAGCTGGGACGTTATTTCTAAATAATATTTAACACATCATGCACTTACTCAAAAATACTTTTGTTCGCCTTTTACTGACCTACGGAGCATTTCTAGCACCCGTACAGGCTTTTCCACTGGCAGCGGTTCAGATCCATGGTCTTCACGGAATTAGCCGGGAAACCGTTTTAAGTTATTTACCAGTAAAAATGGGTGAAAATTTCAATCCGTCGCAATCGACGCAATTAATTAATGCCTTATATGCCACGGGTTTTTTTAATAACGTTCGTCTTAAAGAACAAAATCATACCCTGATTATTGATGTCGTTGAGCGGCCAATGATTAGCCGCGTGTTATTAACGGGGAATAAAGAATTACCAAAAGATAAACTCAATGAGTTACTTGAGAAAATCGGCCTCGCCCAAGGACGTTTTTTTGATCAATCGATTTTAGAACAGTTTGTGACCCAATTAAGAACCCAATATGACTTAATGGGTAAATATGCGGCGCGTGTGACACCGCATATTATGCAAGAGGCCAATAATCGTGTTGCAATTAGTATTAATATTTCAGAAGGAATGACCGCGCAAGTAGCCGGTATTTCAATCATCGGCAATCATGCGTTTAGCGATCAAGTACTTCTGAAAGCATTACCTTTGACAACCCCTAAACCTTGGTCTTTTTTAACGAATTCGGATCGTTACAATGCCGAACAACTTTCAGTAACGGCCAATGCTTTGCAATCTTATTATCTGGATCGGGGTTATTTAAAGTTTAAAATCAACTCGACACAAGTCACCTTAACGCCAGATAAAAAGCAGGTTTATCTTATTTTTCGGATAACCGAAGGGCCGATTTATGTTTTTGGGGATCACCATGTGGCGGGGCGACTGTTGATCAGTGAAAGTAAATTAAAAAATTTATTTTTAGCTTTAGAACCTGGCACGCCTTTTTCTCGACAGACAGTGGTTGATATCCAAGAGCGTTTAAAAAGTGAATTGAGTGCGCTTGGCTATTTGTTTGCGACGGTCAATACCGTGCCAGAGGTCAATGAGAAAAAGAAAACGGTTTCCTTAACGTTTTATGTTGATCCCGGTCAGCAAGTTTACGTGCGTCATATCAATATACATGGTAACGTCAAGACGCAAGACGAAGTCTTTCGCCGCTTATTGCGTCAACAGGAAGCGAGTTTAATGTCAGAAGTCGAAGTACGAGAATCGGTTCGACAAATGCAATTGAGTGGTTTACTTGCTGCGATGCCACAGATTACACCGATTCCAGTTCCTGGTTATTCTGACCAAGTGGATTTAGATGTCCAAATTTCAGAAGCGCATGCAGCACAAGCGTTATTTAGTTTTGGTTATGGAACCAATGGCCCTGTGATTAATGCAGCCCTGAATCAAACCAATGTGTTTGGAACGGGGAATCAGCTGGCCATTAACTTTAATAATACCCGCGCGGCCACGGTTTATAGTGTGAGCTATACGAATCCTTATTACAACCTCGATGGGATACAACGTGGGTTTGATTTCTTTTTTCAACGTGCTACGCCCAGTAATTTTAATACGACGACTTATAGTACGAATACCTATGGGGGGGATATTCGTTACGTGATTCCATTCGATGCACAAGGGGATGCATTGACCTTGCAAGGAGGATTACAACGACTTGAATTGAATTTGCCTGCTTATGACCAGCTTTCTAAAGAAGTACAAAAATTCTTGGATGATCATGGAACAAAATTCAATCAATTTCTATTTTCGATTGGCTGGTTACGTAATGGCTTTGATCGCTTAATTTTCCCTGAAAAAGGCTTAACTCAAAAAGCGAATGTACAACTCGCGTTGCCTGTGGGTGGTAAGCCGTTACAATATTATCGTGCTAATTATGGTGCGATGGATTATTACCCGCTGACCCATGGTTTTATTTTGCAAGGGCGTTTGAGTGTAGGGTATGGAAATGGTTTTGGTGGAACAAAAGGACTGCCTTTCTTTGCAAATTATTATGCCGGCGGGATTGGTATCGACGGCCAAGTTCGTGGATATGAGATCAGCTCTTTAGGGCCCAAAGACAGCAATGGCTTTCCTTTGGGTGGTAATGTGATGACCGTGGGGAGTGTTGCGTTGATTGTGCCGATGCCTACTTCGGTGGCCGATCGAGTGAGAACGAGTGTCTTTTTCGATGCAGGGAATGTTTTCTCAACGGAAGGGGTGTCACAGCCAAATCAACCTCGCGGCGGAAGTGCGACAGGTCCATTACGTTACTCGGTGGGTTTAGGCATTGATTGGCGCGTTCCCGTTTTTAATGTAACATTGGGCTTTAGTTTGGCGAAGGCGATTAACCCTCAGCCAACTGATCAAACACAACTGTTCCAGTTTAATATTGGGACAGGGTTTTAACTATGCTGACTTAAGGAGCAAATGATGAAAAAATTGTGGTGGTTATCCGTGACAGCCCTGTGGCTAACGGTTTTCACTTTGAGCGCTCAGGCGGAAGGCTTAAAGCTCGCTATTGTGGATATGCAGGCTATTTTACAAAAAGCTCCTCAGATTGCCAAAATCAATGAAGCCTTGACGCATCAATTTAAGGGTCGACAGGACAAGATTGTGCAGGCGCAGAAAGAATTACAAAGCGCAAAAGAGCGTCTAGAGAAAAATGCAGCGGTGATGAAGGCCGATGAACGTGCTGCGCTTGAAAAGAAAATTATGACCGACACCAATAATATTCAAAGCATGGTGGTTTCTTTCCAAAAAGATCTTTCTAAGCAACAGAGCGAATCTTTACATAATTTTAGCCAGCAGCTCGATAGCGTCGTCAGCCGGTTAGCGGCGAAAAAAGGAGTAGACGTGGTGATTCAAAAGGGCAGCACGCTTTATGCGAAAAGTGATTTAGATATCACTGCCGAGGTTTTAGGCGCGTTGAAATAATTCTTATTACGGAAAATGAAGATACATTTTTGATGTATTGCCAATAAAATCTAAATATTAAGAGTCACCATCGTGCAACAACAGCTGAGTTATACGTTAAAAGAAATAGCGGTATTGCTGGGGGCCGAACTCATCGGTGACTCAAATTGTTTAGTGAACGGAATCATGACCTTAGAAAAAGCACAATCGGGTCAGATTTCGTTTTTAGATAATGCCCACTATTTAAAATATTTACTGCAAACAAAGGCTTCGGCCGTCATCTTACGGCGTGAACATCTTGAACAATGTCCAAGTAATGCACTGGTCACAGCTGATCCCTATTTGGCTTTCGCGAAGGCCGCAACGCTTTTCGAAAAAAAAGTTGCTTATGTGCCAGGTATTCATCCGACGGTGATTTTAGGCAAGAATACTAAAATTCATCCTAGTGCCCACATTGCGCCTTACTGTGTTTTAGGTGATGAGGTGTGCATAGAGGAAAATGTCATCATTGAGGCGGGCTGTTACTTGGGTAATTCTGTGCGTATTGGTGCTCAGAGCCGTTTATTTGCGCGAGTGGTGGTTTATTCGGATACCGTGGTTGGACAGCGGACATGGATACATAGTGGCAGTGTCTTGGGCAGTGATGGGTTTGGTTTAGCCAAAGATGAGAATGCTTGGCTGAAAATACCGCAGCTGGGCCGATTAGTAATAGGAAACGATGTTGAAATTGGCGCGAATGTAACGATTGATCGCGGCGCACTGGCGGATACTTCCATCGCAGACGGAGTCAAGCTCGATAATCAAATTCAAATTGGCCATAATGTTTCGATTGGTGAAAATACGGCCATTGCCGGTTGTACCGGTATTGCCGGGAGCGCACGTATTGGCAAGAATTGTTTAATAGGGGGCGGAGTGTGTATTAATGGTCATATTGAAATTTGTGATCAGGTTATGATAACGGGTATGTCGAGTGTGGTCTATTCAATTACCGATCCGGGCGTGTATTCTTCAACGCATTCTGTTCAACCGCGTCAAGAATGGATGAGAAATCAGGCGCGTTTTCGTCAGTTACACGCTTTGTTTCGGCGATTTAAAAAAGTTGAAAATATGTGTAGTAAAAATAAATAAAAAGGCGTAATAGTTTTTATGCGTTGGGCGTGATTCGTATGGTTTTTCTCTTAGCGCAACGATATAGTTAGGTAAAATATATGAGCCATATCATGGATATTCAAGAAATATTAAAATACTTACCACAACGTTATCCAATTTTAATGATTGATAGGGTCGTTAATTTAGTTGAACGTCAATCGATCACAGCAATTAAAAATGTCACGGTTAATGAACCTTACTTTTTAGGTCATTTCCCAGGTAAACCGATTATGCCGGGTGTATTGATTCTCGAAGCGATGGCGCAGGCGACCGGTATTCTTGCTTTGTATTCGAATAAAGAACGAGATAAAGAGGGTTTTCTTTATTTATTTGCTGGGGTAGATAATGCACGTTTTAAACGACCCGTGGTGCCAGGCGATCAATTATATATTGAAGCGCAGGTTTTACGTGTCAAAGGCGATATTTGGAAGTGCAAGGTCACGGCAAAAGTAGAAAATGAATTGGTGTGTGAAGCAGAGCTTATGGGTGCAGGGAGAAAAACGGAAACATGATTGATAAACATGCAATAGTTGATCCCGAAGCGAAGTTAGCAAGCGATGTGCGAGTGGGTCCTTGGACAATGATTGGCCCGCAAGTGGAAATTGGTTCAGGCACGCAAATAGGTTCGCATGTCGTGATTAAAGGGCCGACAAAGATTGGCAAGCAAAATAAAATTTATTCTTTTGCTTCTTTGGGTGATGATCCGCAAGATAAAAAATATCAAGGTGAAAAAACGTATTTAGAAATCGGGGATCATAATGTGATTCGCGAATATTGTACGGTGAACCGAGGGACTGTACAGGACAAAGGGCTCACGAAAATCGGCCACGCTAATCTCCTGATGGTTGGGGCGCATGTTGCTCACGATTGTGTGATCGGTGATTACACGGTGTTGGTCAATAATGCCAGTTTAGCAGGCCATGTGACTATTGGCGATCATGCGATTTTAGGTGCTTATAGTGCGGTGCATCAATATTGTCACATCGGAGCGCATAGTTTTATTACGGCAGCGACGATGATTCGACAAGATGTGCTTCCTTATGTTCTCGTTGAAGGGGGGCACGATGCAAAAGTCTGTGGGTTAAATAAGGAAGGGTTAAAACGCAATGGCTTTAGTGACGAGGCGCTTGTATTTTTGCGGCAAGCTTATAAGCTGATTTTTCGAAAAAACTTAACCATTGAACAAGCCACGCAAGAACTTAAGTGCTTACAAGAAAAATGCCCGCAGATTGCGCCGATTTTATCTGCACTAGAACAATCACGTCGTGGAATCATTCGCTAATCTAAATAAACCGTTACGGATAGGGCTGGTTGTGGGCGAGCCTTCCGGCGACTTATTGGCCGCAAATTTACTAAACGTGCTCCGCAAACGAGGTATTCCTTTTACAGTTGAAGGCATTTTGGGTCCGCGCTCACAAAAGGTCAGTGGAGAGAACGGACGAAGCTTGTTTCCGATGGAAACACTTTCGGTAATGGGTATTGGTGAGATCTTAGCTCGTCTTCCACAATTAATTTGTGTACGACGTCGATTGTTGCAGCATTTTTTCGCACATCCTCCGGATCTTTTTCTAGGAGTCGATGCACCGGAGTTTAACTTAGGTTTAGAAGAGAAATTAAAAAAACGGGGTATTTTGACGGCACATTATGTGAGCCCGAGTGTTTGGGCGTGGCGACAAGGACGATTAAAAAAAATAGCGCGTGCGGTTGATTTAATGCTGACCTTATTTCCCTTTGAGGAACAGTTTTATCAACAACATCAAATTCCTGTTGTGTATGTCGGCCATACCTTGGCAGATGAAATCCCATTGGAGCTAAACCAACAAGCCGCCCGTGAGGAGTTAGCGCTCCCTATAGATAAGGCTAGGCTGATTGCTCTACTTCCCGGTAGTCGCACCAATGAGCTGCACTACCTGGCACCGACTTTTATTGAAACGGCCTATCGTTGCGCCCAAAAGAATACGGATTTTATTTTTGTTGCCGCGCTGGTGAATGAGAAACATGCGCAACAGTTTAGAAAAATATACGCGAAGATGGGTGCAACGGTGCCAATAACGATAACGGTAGGCAAGGCGCGACCGACGATGATTGCTGCAGATATTGTCCTTTGCGCATCCGGTACAGCGACCCTAGAAGCCTTACTTCTGAAAAAACCGATGGTCGTTGCTTATCGCATGAGTCCGCTTTCGTATTTTGTCGCTAAGCGACTTGTCAAAACACCTTACATTGCTTTACCGAACTTACTGCTGAATAAGCCATATGTCGCGGAATACATTCAAGCGCAGGCGACGCCTGAAAATCTAGCGACGACTTTATTGAACACGGTCAACGATTCGTGCAAGATCGCGCAAATCAAAAAAGATTTTTATGCGTTGCACCAACAATT
>JAGISJ010000011.1:1216591-1340592 GCA_023375725.1 Nephotettix cincticeps | reverse complement strand
AATCGGCTTTGCCGATACCGGATCTTCAGGTAGCAATATTAACAGTAGTGTTGATGTGAATGCTACGACCGATGGCAGCTTTTACATAGGTGGGCTTGTAGGATCGATCAACTCCGGGGCAACTTATTCGAATAGCGCTGTAACGGGCTCTATCACGGTTGCTCTAAATACTACTACTGGTGGGGGATTTATTGGTGGTTTTGTCGGTTACAATTCGGGCACAATCAATTCTTCATCTTATATCGGTACCATAACCACACCTAATAATCTCGCTGTAGGTGGTTTTGTTGGCTATACAGAGACGACTTCTGTTATCAGCCATTGTTTTGCACAAGCCGATGTTGCCTCTGGTAAAGTGGGTAACGTCAACAACTCAAATAGTTTTGGCGGTTTTGTCGGGATTGATCTTGGTAAGATTGATAGTTGTTATGCAACGGGTAATGTCACTGTCGTAGATGGTCAGTACGGTGGTGGGTTTGCAGGCTGGACTACAGCTAATTCTATTATTGAAAACTCCTATGCAACAGGAAGTGTCTTTTTTACAACGGCCGCAACGACTTCGACAAATATTTCAGGTTTTGGTGGGTTTGTTGGTCTTCTGAGAGGAAAGTTAACCAATGTTTACGCAACAGGTGATGTAAAAATAGTCAGTAATATTGCTGGAAAGAGTGTTTCTATGGTGGGGGGGGGTAGCTGGCGAAACTGATACTACTTCTGCCATTAGCCATTCTTATGCAACAGGTAATGTTTCCCTTGAGGGAACCGGTAATAATCATGGTGGTTTAATAGGGTTTAGTCAAGGAAGTTTAACCAATGTCTATGCTTCTGGCTCAGTGATAGCAAATCAAAGCGGGGGCACACAGATTGGTGGTTTTGGTGGTTTAGTTGGAGCTTTTATTCAAGGCACGCTCACGAATGGCTATTCGGTTGGTTCTGTCACCGTAACAGGCCCACAATTAGCTGTAGGCGGTCTATTTGGAAGTGGCAATCTCCCTTCAGGACGATCCTTTTGGGATACCGAAACCAGTGGACAACCTCTTTCATCAGGCGGGGTTAACGCCGTCGGCATGACTACAGCCAATATGCAAAACGAAGCTAATTTTACTTCGCCAACAGCCGCCAATGGAAATGTCAATCCGAACTGGGATTTTAGTACTATCTGGAAAATGGATACAGAAGATTATTTTTACCCCGTTTTCAAGACTTCTAACGGCCCGATTGGACCCGTTGGCCCACAACCAACGCCGCCACCCATTCAATCTTTTTATCCTTTAACGCTGAATAATATCACTGCTGAAGATAAAGTATACGATGGCACCACCGCCGCAACGATCTCAAGTGATTTACCTACCGGAATTATTCCAGGAGATGAGGTTTTTGTGACCGCATCTGGGGAATTTAACGATAAAAATGTCGGCGTCGATAAACCGGTAACGGTGAGTAATTCCACTTTATCCGGGCCCGATGCAGGTAAATATATCGTCATCCCTTCTTCTTCGAATGATACATTCGCCACAATTTTCGCTGCGCCTATTACCATTACTGCCAATGGCGTTAATAAAATTTATGATGGGGACAACACGGCACAATTTAATAATGTCGCATTAAGTGGTGTACTCGGTTCCGATGTGGTCACTCCAGATAGTAGCAGTGCTGTGGCCACTTTTAATGATAAAAATGTCGGCGACAATAAGCCTGTGACTATAGGCGGGATTACCCTCACCGGGGCGGATGCTGGAAACTATACTTACAATACCCCCGTGTTTACCTCCGCCAATATTACGGCTCTCCCGATCACCGTTACCGCACTGGGCCAAAATAAAATCTATGATGGCAATACTACGGCACAAGTGACTTTATCGAGTATAGACATCATCCCGGGTGATACCGTTGATTTTTTAGGTACCGCGAATTTTATTGGGAAAAATGTAGCCGATAATATAGCGATTAATGTCACCGGAATTACCCAATCTGGTCCGCAAAGTGGAAATTACACACTGATCAACACCAGCGCAGCCACCCAAGCGAATATCACGCCTCGCCCCATCTCCATCACGGCCACTGGACAAGATAAGGTTTATGATGGCACGACGGATGCTGCAGTGACATTAAATGCCAGTAATATTGTGCCGGGTGAATTGATTGCTTTTACCTATGGCTCCGCAACTTTTTCAACCGTCGGGCCGGGCATCAACATTCCGATTACAGTGACCAATATTACGACAAGTGATGCGGCGATAAGTAATTATACTTTTAATGATAATACAACGACTTCCGCAACTATTTTTGCAAATAACATACTCAATCCCGAGCCAGATCCTTTCTATAAAATATATACACTACAAAGTCTCGCAGCGGCTCTACAAAAACCCCTAACAGGCTGCTTATATAATTCCTATGATCGGCCGCTCACAAGATGTTTATTTAGAGAATATGCAGCACTCAATCTCTTCATCATTGCAGAGGGAATTCGCTTGCCCGATTATGATTTAAGAATTATATAAATATAGATATCTGTCATAAATAGATTCTATTTAGAGTAATAAACTCACTCGAGAAAGCTGAAATCTACCTCGCAAAATGTATCGAGAAAATAAGACGAGCGGAAATTTATGGCGTTACGCCTAAAAAGGCCTTTAAGGAAGCTGCGATAAAATATTTAGATGAAAAAGAAAAGGGAAGTCTATGGGTAGATGCTATCTACTTAAAAAATTAGATCACTCGATTGGTCTTTTACCATTAAATTCCATACAGATGGATAGTTAAAACCTTATATAAAAGAACGTCCGCTTCAAGGTGTTAAAAAACGTACTATTAATTGTGCTTTAAATGATTAGACCTATTTTAAATCTCGCTGAACATGATTGGTTATACAAAGCACCAAAAATTAAATTATTGCGTGAAACATAGGAGTTACGCATTGACAGGGATTCGAAATTTTGTATATGAAACAATAAAGTTTCGAATTGTAGTTAAATATAAATTTCCTCTAAGTTCATACCAATGAGAAATAATGCGATTGAAACGTAATAGCTCGAGTTCAATAAAAGCCTTTAACGCACAAAATATATGATTTTTAATTGGATTTTCATTACGCACTTGAAAGCGTTCAATGTGACACAGCTGTTTAATAGCACGATGGAACTGTTCAATCCGCCAATGAGTGTTATGAAGCCTTTCAAAATCAACTGGTGTTATTGATGCAAGATTATTTAATTCATCCGTGCTTAAAATGTAGTAGCGATATGTGTTTTTATATAACTGTCTAACTACCTTGACCATACCGTAATCTTTTAAATACACAGTATGTATTGCACCAGAAGACCAATCTTCAAATTTTTGTATTGGAATGTATTTTCCTCGTTCTGATGAAATAATGCGATTACTCTCTACCCCAAACATAAAATTCAATTTCTTTCCTCGAATGAATTTCAAGTTCTCCAGGCTGGCGTACCAGCTGTCTCCTGTAACCCAAGCCGGCGCTAATCCCCAACTCAGCGCCTCCGTTAACATCTCACGGAAATAATCATTTTTAGTTTTCCCAGATGATTTATCACAAATTCGGTAATTAACCGGCACAGAAATACCGTGAATATCTGTATAGAATAGTGTAATGATATTGATTCCTTTCACAACAGCATGGTGCTTCCCTGACCAAAAATAATCGATAAATTTTGCTTTCTTGGAGTCGCTATAGGGTTTGTCTAATACAGAATCATCTACACTCAAAACCCCTCCTGACCATTCTATCTTATCCTTTCCTTCTTCAAATAAATCTTGCGGACCGAAACGTTCTCTTTCTAAAAATCGATTAATACTATCGTGTGATACGGCTTTCATCACTTTGGATAACCTCATACAACTCGTGTAATTTGGCTCACTTAATAAATACGATACATAGAGTTCTTTATTGCAGCGTGCTGTCGATCGCTTTGTCTTTACTAGCATTTTATTAACATAATTTAAAATATGCATTTTATAACAGCTTTGTCAATGCGTAACTCCTAAAACAGATACAATAGAGCCTTACCTGCTCCAGCTAGATGAACAAAGAGGAAACCCTGTTACTCGAATGCTAAATTCAGCCTGGAAAAAAGCGCAGCTAGATGTGGGTTACCCCTGGTCAGAGTGCATGATTTAAAACATACGTTTGGTCATCGACTTCGATCTGTTGAAGTGAGCTTTGAAGATAGACAACTTTTACTAGGCCATAAAACGCAAAGTGTCACGACACATTATTCAGCAGCTGAGTAAGGAGGTGAAGCAGGGAAACACTTAAAAACACTCAGAAAAAATTCTCTCGCAGTAAGTCGCGTAAGGAAATTTAAAGGAAGGGGAAGCAACGTTAACTTTAGTATAAGCATTTGATTTCAGATTGGTTTTTAGTGGGCCGTATAGGGTCAAACCTATGACCAATTGATTAAAAGTCTATATTTCACCCTATTTCTTTCTATTAACCACATTTAATAAATCTTATTTTACAATGGTTTATTGCCTATTTTGGTTTAATGTAGTTTAATTATATTTCACTAAATTTGCTCCATAACCTAGCACTTACCTAGCACTAAATAAAATTAAGCATAACCATGGATAATAAATTTAATTTCACAAAAGCCAGCCTACAAAATTTACCTATTCCTTGTGCTAACAAACGGACATATTATTACGATACTAAAATAAGAGGTTTGGGACTACGTATCACTTCTTCGAACATCAAAACATTTGTTGTCTACCGATGGGTTAATGGTAAACCAGAAAGAATCACATTAGGTCGTTTTCCGGATTTAACAATAGAACAAGCTCGTAAAAAAGCAACCGAAGTAAATGCCGTTATAGCTACAGGGAGAAACCCACGAGAAGAAATTAAAATAACTAAAAGTGAATTAATTTTTGAAAAATTATTTAATTATTACTTAGTAAATTTCTCTAAAGTTCATAAACCAAAAACTTTTAAAAAAGAACAGCAAAAGTATGATAGATTTTTAACAAGATGGAAAAATTATAAACTATCAGAAATAACGACAACTACAATAATGGAACTTCATACTAAAATTGGTGAAAAGAATGGAAAGTATGAAGCTAATCGTGTCTTAGCTTTATTGAGTGTCATATTTAATAAAGCCAAGGAATGGGGCTATTATACTAAAGAAAATCCAGTCAAAGGCATTAAAAAATTTGACGAACATGAACGTGAACGATTTTTACAACCCGATGAACTTCCTCGTTTTTTTCAAGCTCTAGAAGAAGAGCCTAATCAAGCCATTCGTGACTATATATTTATCAGCTTATTAACTGGGGCAAGACGAGCAAATGTATTGGCTATGAAATGGAACGATATTTCATTCGAACGGCGAGAGTGGAAGTTATCCGAGACGAAAAATGGTAAATCTCAAACTATTCCTCTTTTAGAAGCAGTTGTTAATTTGGAGCCTGTAAATAAAATTGTGTAAGTGCTTATTATTAACTAAGCTAGCGAAGAAAAAAGCTAGTGCTATTTGAGGAATAAGCAATGAAACAACAAGAAATAACCCTAGACCCAAAGTTAATCAATGAACTGGCCAAATCAATAAAGAGTGAAAAAGATATATCTACCCTTAGCAGGCAGCTATTAAAACTCACGGTAGAACGTGCGATGGATGCTGAGCTAGATGAGCATCTTGGCTATGAAAAGCATGCGCTAGAAGGTAAGAATACAGGAAATAGCCGTAATGGTTATTCGCCAAAATCACCCTCGATGAGACAAGGAGAGCATTGCGAAAGCAATGCGCAGTCGAAGAGCCCGCGATAGGCGTGGGTTGCTGGGCGAAGCAGGCAACGCATCACGCCGTAAAGTCATGGAGGGAGGCGCGGGCATGAAGCGCTTCGATGAAGCGCGAGTGCGTGCCAGACGCCGGACGAATCGCGGCCACTGCCGTCGCGTGACTCGAACTAATTTTGGGGTCAGGATGGCCAAAATTTTTCGTGAGAATAGCGACTCGCTAGTTAATCGCTTCGGCGAATAACCATTACGGCTATTTCCTGTATTCTTACCTTCTAGCGCATGCTTTTCATAGCCAAGATGCTCATCTAGCTCAGCATCCATCGCACGTTCTACCGTGAGTTTTAATAGCTGCCTGCTAAGGGTAGATATATCTTTTTCACTCTTTATTGATTTGGCCAGTTCATTGATTAACTTTGGGTCTAGGGTTATTTCTTGTTGTTTCATTGCTTATTCCTCAAATAGCACTAGCTTTTTTCTTCGCTAGCTTAGTTAATAATAAGCACTTACACAATTTTATTTACAGGCTCTTAATTTGCTGAAAAATCGCAGGATGATTGTGGCTAAGGATAATCCTTACGTATTTCCCAGCTGTGGTCGTACGGGCCATCTGACCGAACCTAAACGAGGATGGCAACGTATTTTAGAGCGAGCTAATATTAAAGACTTACGATTACATGATTTAAGGCGAACCTTCGGAAGTTGGCAAGCTCGTACAGGTTCATCACTTACAATTATTGGAAAATCTCTAAATCATAAGTCTCCGATAAGCACGGCAATTTATGCTCGATTAGATTTAGATCCTGTCCGAGAATCGATGGAAAAAGCCACTGAAGCCATGTTAAAAGCAGCAAGGGTTTCTCTTAAAGATAATAATTAAAAACATATAAAATAGTTATTTATTTTCCGATTTATTTAAGCTTGGCAGAAAAAGTTCTAACAGATTATGTTTTTTATATTGTGATTTTTGAGTTTATTCGATCTTTTATAATAGATAAAGCTAAGCGTCCATATTATAAGTTATTGAAAAAACAAGTTAACTTATTCCAGTTTTAGCATGTGTATCTTTCTGTACTCTTCAATTGAGCTTTATCACGTTTGTTTAGAAAGCGTTCGTATACTTAAGATCATCTAACTTGAATGGTTTTTGAAAAACTATGTTCATCCCCACTTCCTTGCAAGTTTGATTCATTTCTTTAAAAGGATAGCCTGTTATGCCAAAGAGAGGGACATAAGTTTTATTGGTATCTTTTCCCAAGCACGGTAATTTTTTACAAGATCCATCGCATCTATTTCCGGTAATATTATATCTAATAACGCCCAATCGTAATCATAACTTTTCAAGTAAGTAAGCGCCTTGTTACCATCTTCAACAGCTGTAACATAATAGCCTTCTTGTGTAAGTAGTTTTTTCATAGAAAGTACGATAATTGGATTATCTTCTACTAACAGAATTGACTTTTTAGATAAATCTTTATTTCTTTTCATGTTATTTTTCTTGTCAAAAAAAATGTACGGCAAAGTATTTGAGCGATTATTTTCATTCTTCTATCCCTGGATTAAAAATTATTTAGGTCTTATACACGAATAAAACAGAGATATAAAGAAATTCGATAATTATTTATATTGATTAATAATTTTTATAATAGAGAATTAAAGAGATTATATTTTTTATATAGGCAAGCTTGAACCTACAAATAGACACAAGTGATATAAATTATATTTTATATAGATAAATTAATTGATAAATTACTCACATAAAATAATTAACGGCATTGATTACCGAATGAGTAGACTATCTTAAACCTCAAATAGTCCGACCTTATTTCTTCTTGAACTTGATGTTTAGTTGTAAACAAAGAGAGTCACACATGTGAAGCTCTCTTTGTCATTTTGAATGATTTAGTGCTTTTTTACCAAATCCATTACTTCATTTTCAGGCAGACCGGTTAGCTTTTGAATAGCTTTTGGAGACATACCCTCGGTTAGCATGTTTTTTGCAATTATTAAAGCCTCGGCATGTTTACCTTTCTCAAAGCCCTGTTGTATGCCCTGCTGTAGGGCTTCTTGTTTTAACTGCTGTGCGAATGTCATGATAACCTCTTTTTCCTTTGGGAAAGCCTGTATTAATTCTTGAATCAAGTGTTGAGCAGCTTGCGGCTCATTATCATCCTGGCTAGTATTTACTATATAGTTTAACATATCCGTAAGGTAAGAAACATTGAGTTGTTTGATTATATTCTGCACAATCCTATCTTGTAACATTTTTCTCATAATAGATAAGAAGTTTTTATCCCTCTGATGCTTAAAAAGCATTTCCATAAGAGCAGCAACACCATGTTGGCTAATTTCCTCATCCAAAAGAACAGTAAGATCTATAAGCTTAAAGGGTTTAAAAACGAGCTTACGCGCCAATTCAGGATCTTCGAAAGTATCATAAATATCATTCGTATAAGGATAAGGTGATGCTTCTCCATGGTATATGCAAAATGCCAAGATAATAGGCAGTTTTTTATGTCCTTGCAAAAGATATTCATAACTTAAGGAAACCGTAGAATGTAAAAAACGAAAAGCCATTAACGGATCAGGCGTTGACTGATGCTCAAACAAAAAGTTTAAATAACCTGGCTTGTTATTTATGAGACACTTGTAAATTATGTCACTGTGGATCTCGCGAAGCTGTGAAACTACAAAGCTTTTTTCAGTTAATGCTAAAGAATTAATGTCTATTTTTTCGTATATTTCTGGTTCAAGATGAGCTTTTAAAATATCAATCGCTACCTTTTTTTCCTTTAGATTACGTTTAAAAAATTTATCGTGGGGGTGATAAAGGGTGGTAGTCATTTTTATTTTCCTTACTTTAAAATTGAGTAGCAAAATTTTATTTTACTACCAGCTAATTAGTTTATATAAATGATATTTATTAAGACTTTTTCTTTTTTTCTTGTAGATATTCATCTACAAATTTATTAAGAATGTCTTTTATAGACACACCCTCAGTAGCCGATTTTATTTTTAAAGCTCTATGTTTTTCTTCAGTTATAGAAAACCCTAATTTAATTAACTTAGTTTTCTCATTAGGTTTGCCTGCCATAAAGTTACCTTATTAACTAATATACTAAATATATTGACAACTAGATAATTATAACATATATTCAAATTTACAGGTGATACTTATTATTTAGAGGAATTTTGAAAGGTTATAAAATAGAATTTCCTTATTAAGAAGCGTTCTCCAAGGTGGCTAGACCTTGGAGACATTTAACACAACCAACTACTGAGGAGTTAGTTATGACCGCAAGCATCAGTTTAAATCAATTCGTTTGTCTAAGACAACCCGCCAGCGACTATCTATCGCAGTGCTACCAACTATCATCTCTCTTAAAGGGTTTGATTGATGAACTAAAGGCATTTCCAAATTCTAAGCCAGGCGTTCAGCTTTACAATTTAACTAAAGACCTAGAGATGCTTTTAGAATCGTTCCAAATAGGCATTGAGGCTACACATAGTGCCATAGATGATAGCATCAGCTCTCACTCAACCTTCCTTCCGTTAAATGTAAATCAAACACAAATCTCGACTTTGCTTAGAGAAGCCATAAAGAATCTCACTCAACTAAAGCATATTCTAATAGAAGCCGCTTATGAGCTCGATACCTATTATGGCTTTGAGACTTATACCAAAGAATTAGAAACGGTTCTGAGCAATAAAAAGGGGGTATCTCATGGCTAATCAAGCACCCGATCAAGCACTTGGCAAGGGTTCTGTTAACCACGAAGCTAAGCAAAGTTGGACCACTTTTTCAAATAAGGTGATGGAAAGATCTGAATGGGAAAAAAGCCGCTGGTGTGTGAGCAAAGATTACGATGGACTCATCTGTGAGGCCGTTGATCAGGGCTATGAGTGTTATGAAGAACTACCTGAAGAGATGCAATTTCAATTGGTTATGGAAATTATCAAAACAGAAAGATTTGCCGCTTTTTGTGATTATGGGGATGAGTCGATCTTAACCGATTGTCTTACTCAAATCATATTAAAAAAAGGTAATTTAGAAAGTTTTGAGCATTTATATGCTTATTTACAAGCCCATTTTATCCAAGGTTATGGTAATAAACCAGCTTGTTTTGCCGATACGATCAATGCTGCGTTAGAAGATCAGTGGAAGATCAAAGTCAGGGAGGATGAAGCCATTCGTTTTTATGGTGATCCAGATGATAGCGATGAAGAGAACTATCCATTTTCAAGGAGATAAATTATGTCAAATACCATAACAGATAGAACGCTTAATGAAACGATGGTCTCTTTTAGAGTGCCTGGAATCTATAACAATATTTCCAATGAGGCTTACCACCAAGGGCCTGGGATCAGTCGCAGTGCTTTGATGGCGTTTAGAAAATCGCCTTATCACTATTGGTATCAATACCTCAACCCGGACTATGTTCCAGACAAAGAAACACCCGCACAGTTGTTGGGCCAAGCCTTACATGAGCTCATTTTAGAACCTCAAGAATTTGAGAAACATTACTTTACTCTACCCAAGTTCGATAAGAGAACCAAAGCCGGTTTAGAGCGTTGGCATCACATTCAAAGGGAACAGGCCAATAAAAGCTGTTTAACGCAAGAGCAATACCAAGTGTTACAACACATGGCAGCAAGTCTGAAACAAAATGGCTTAGCCTTAAAGCTCATTACCAATGCACAAATCGAGCAATCTCTGTACTGGCATGATCCCGATACCAGGATTTTATGTAAATGTCGCCCAGACATCTTGCGCCCTAGATTAGTCGCTGATCTTAAAACGGCTCAAGATGGCAGTGCCTGGGCTTTTTCTAAAGCGGTTTATGAGTATGGCTACCACATTCAAGCGGCGATGATTCGCGACGCTTTACAGGTGATTCAAGGGGTTGATATCCAATCCTTCTGGTTCTTAGTCATTGACAAATCCGCGCCTTATGTGGTCTCAACGTATAAGTTAGATGCTGCCGCCCTAGAGAAGGGTAAAGAGGACTTCAAAGCCTTACTTAGCCGTTATCAAGCCTGCCTTAAAACGAATGGTTGGCCCGCTTATGAGACACAAGAATAGGAGTTACGCATTGACAGGGATTCGAAATTTTGTATATGAAACAATAAAGTTTCGAATTGTAGTTAAATATAAATTTCCTCTAAGTTCATACCAATGAGAAATAATGCGATTGAAACGTAATAGCTCGAGTTCAATAAAAGCCTTTAACGCACAAAATATATGATTTTTAATTGGATTTTCATTACGCACTTGAAAGCGTTCAATGTGACACAGCTGTTTAATAGCACGATGGAACTGTTCAATCCGCCAATGAGTGTTATGAAGCCTTTCAAAATCAACTGGTGTTATTGATGCAAGATTATTTAATTCATCCGTGCTTAAAATGTAGTAGCGATATGTGTTTTTATATAACTGTCTAACTACCTTGACCATACCGTAATCTTTTAAATATACAGTATGTATTGCACCAGAAGACCAATCTTCAAATTTTTGTATTGGAATGTATTTTCCTCGTTCTGATGAAATAATGCGATTACTCTCTACCCCAAACATAAAATTCAATTTCTTTCCTCGAATGAATTTCAAGTTCTCCAGGCTGGCGTACCAGCTGTCTCCTGTAACCCAAGCCGGCGCTAATCCCCAACTCAGCGCCTCCGTTAACATCTCACGGAAATAATCATTTTTAGTTTTCCCAGATGATTTATCACAAATTCGGTAATTAACCGGCACAGAAATACCGTGAATATCTGTATAGAATAGTGTAATGATATTGATTCCTTTCACAACAGCATGGTGCTT
Organism: Nephotettix cincticeps; assembly: GCA_023375725.1. Taxonomy (NCBI): domain Eukaryota; kingdom Metazoa; phylum Arthropoda; class Insecta; order Hemiptera; family Cicadellidae; genus Nephotettix; species Nephotettix cincticeps. Next base: position 1,329,013 of record JAGISJ010000011.1, on the reverse strand, counting down.
CCCTGACCAAAAATAATCGATAAATTTTGCTTTCTTGGAGTCGCTATAGGGTTTGTCTAATACAGAATCATCTACACTCAAAACCCCTCCTGACCATTCTATCTTATCCTTTCCTTCTTCAAATAAATCTTGCGGACCGAAACGTTCTCTTTCTAAAAATCGATTAATACTATCGTGTGATACGGCTTTCATCACTTTGGATAACCTCATACAACTCGTGTAATTTGGCTCACTTAATAAATACGATACATAGAGTTCTTTATTGCAGCGTGCTGTCGATCGCTTTGTCTTTACTAGCATTTTATTAACATAATTTAAAATATGCATTTTATAACAGCTTTGTCAATGCGTAACTCCTAAAGAAATATCGTTACCCCACTATGCCTTTCATTAAAAGGAAATCTTATGTTAGCTCAAAAAACCACATACACTCGCCTCTTTTCCCAATCTTGGGCAGAGGCCATGGATTATGCTCAAGCCATTGCAAAGAGTAGTTTTTGCCCGAAAGACTATTGCCATAAGCCAGAGGATGTTCTTGTTGCCATCCAAATGGGCTTAGAAGTGGGTTTAAAACCCATGCAAGCGCTACAGAATATTGCTGTGATCAATCACCGTCCCTGTTTATGGGGCGATGGGGCCTTGGCAATTATACAAACCTCAGGATTATTAGAAGAGATCAATGAGAGATTAGAAGGTGATCTCGAAAAAGACGCCATAGCCACATGCATGGTAAAAACGCAAAGGCATCAAATCTCCCATCACAAGAACCTTTAGTGTGAGTGATGCACGCAAAGCAAGGTTACTTAATAAACCGGGTCCCTGGCAGGATTACAGGGGTCGTATGTTACAGATGCGCGCCCGAGGCTTTGCCTTACGCGATGCCTTTGCCGATGTACTCAAGGGCCTCAATATTCGAGAAGAGGTGGAAGATTACCCAAGAGAAAAAGCGCTCACCCCTCAACCCGCACAGAGCCATCAAATCATCAAAGAACTAGAGCAACAGCTCCAATCAGAAAATGAGGTCTCTGTGATGGAAATTAGCCAAAAGATCAAGGCCGCGCAAACACAAGATGAACTCAATGCGCTCGCCAAACAAATTAAAAACACCGGTTATTCGGAGCAGAACAAAGCAGAAATACGAAGCATCTTTAAAGAAAAGAAAGCCTCTTTTCTGCAAACAAACCGAGAAAGTCAAAACAACCAAAGAGGATAAAAAGTATGAAGATCTATCATTCAACCTGCAACCAAGACAGCGAATTTCGCTTAATCCAGCGATTAGACCGTCTAGAGACAAAGCTTTATCAGGTTAAGCGCTCTCTTTTGAAGTGGACCATTGGTTTGGCTTTGATCTTGGTCGCATCAGAAGGCGTGCTTTACCACCTATTTCACAGCATAGGAGGATAAAAAACTTAAAAAAACAAACCCAAAGAAATAACATTCACCGCCAGACCCCACTGAAGGGGGACAGCGACAAGGTGCGAACAACACCCTGCCGCTGCCTGGCCACAACCAATTCTCGGGAGAATTGAAATTATGGTTAAACGCAGCTTAACGCGAGCGGAGCTATTGAGCAAGCTCGAAGAACAAGAAGATAAATTTTTTGAAGATTTTGCAAAAGAGTATCTTAACTATCTAGGCAATCCTAAGCCGGGTAAAAAGCAAATCAAGGAGATGCAGTCCATTCTTTCTCACGCATGGATGAGAAAAAAAATTATAATTAGTAGTAGGTTAACCGTACAGGAAGCCAAATGCTTATTACTCGCTTCACAGGGTAAAAACACCAAAGAAATAGCTATTTTCTTTAATCGTTCTATTCGACGAGTTGAAACTTATCGAAATTCTATTTTTAAAAAATTAGCTTCTAAAAATATTGGAGAAGCGGTTGTAAAAGGTATTCGCTATGGTGAGATAACCTATTTTCCATAAAAATTAGTGTATTTCCCTCCGGTGTTTTCATCGCTTATTTTTAAGACAATAGTCTCTCACGAAAACAATTTGGACCTAAAATGAGCGATGAAACATTTAAAGAAAAACTGATTAAAAAAGATGCGATTTTCTATGATGAGTTTACCAGGGCCTTTTTAGAATCGATTGATATTTTAAAGCCCACGCCTAAACAACTGTCTTTGACAAAAAAGATGCTTTCTCAAGCTTGGGTTAAATTATCGATTCATGTTGATGATCGTTTAACATTAACTGAGAAAAAATGTCTAGCACTTTTTTATCGTGGTTTTTCCCTTAAAGAAGTGGCTAATTTCTTAAAAGTTACACCCAACACGATTCGCAATCACCGTACCAATATTTTTCAAAAGCTTTTTAGTAAAAATTTACGCGAAGCAATAAAAGAAGGCGTACGTTATCGTTTACTAGGATAATTTTTTCATGAGTCAATAGTGCATTTGCACTATCGTTTATTAAGAACATAACGGTTACCTTTTTCTATATCAATAAAAGAAGGACCAAAATGTCTATTGACTTTAAAAGTTTTACTCAATTGTTAAAAAAGCGTGCAACACAGCAAAAGTATTTTTTAAGTGAATTAACTCAAGATTATCTAAAATTTTTTGGCATTACTTCCGCCACGAAAAAACAGGTTCTTGTTTTTGAAAACTTGATTTATCGCCGTTTTATCTATGATGATCTGACTTTCTTTATCCTTTATCACTATCTGAGTTAAAAACGCTTTATCTCGCATCAGAAGGTTACGATATTCGAGAAACTGCGATGATTTTAGGTGTTTCGATACGGCAAATTGAAAACCTACGCAGTACTACGATTGAAAAGCTCAATTGTAAAAATATGATTCATTCAGTAAAAAAAGCCATGGAAAAAAGATTAATTTCCTAACGTCATTTTATTTCGGTTTTCCACATAAAATGAAGTCAATAAAAATCTAGGTTAGGAGTTACGCATTGACAGGGATTCGAAATTTTGTATATGAAACAATAAAGTTTCGAATTGTAGTTAAATATAAATTTCCTCTAAGTTCATACCAATGAGAAATAATGCGATTGAAACGTAATAGCTCGAGTTCAATAAAAGCCTTTAACGCACAAAATATATGATTTTTAATTGGATTTTCATTACGCACTTGAAAGCGTTCAATGTGACACAGCTGTTTAATAGCACGATGGAACTGTTCAATCCGCCAATGAGTGTTATGAAGCCTTTCAAAATCAACTGGTGTTATTGATGCAAGATTATTTAATTCATCCGTGCTTAAAATGTAGTAGCGATATGTGTTTTTATATAACTGTCTAACTACCTTGACCATACCGTAATCTTTTAAATATACAGTATGTATTGCACCAGAAGACCAATCTTCAAATTTTTGTATTGGAATGTATTTTCCTCGTTCTGATGAAATAATGCGATTACTCTCTACCCCAAACATAAAATTCAATTTCTTTCCTCGAATGAATTTCAAGTTCTCCAGGCTGGCGTACCAGCTGTCTCCTGTAACCCAAGCCGGCGCTAATCCCCAACTCAGCGCCTCCGTTAACATCTCACGGAAATAATCATTTTTAGTTTTCCCAGATGATTTATCACAAATTCGGTAATTAACCGGCACAGAAATACCGTGAATATCTGTATAGAATAGTGTAATGATATTGATTCCTTTCACAACAGCATGGTGCTTCCCTGACCAAAAATAATCGATAAATTTTGCTTTCTTGGAGTCGCTATAGGGTTTGTCTAATACAGAATCATCTACACTCAAAACCCCTCCTGACCATTCTATCTTATCCTTTCCTTCTTCAAATAAATCTTGCGGACCGAAACGTTCTCTTTCTAAAAATCGATTAATACTATCGTGTGATACGGCTTTCTTCACTTTGGATAACCTCATACAACTCGTGTAATTTGGCTCACTTAATAAATACGATACATAGAGTTCTTTATTGCAGCGTGCTGTCGATCGCTTTGTCTTTACTAGCATTTTATTAACATAATTTAAAATATGCATTTTATAACAGCTTTGTCAATGCGTAACTCCTATAGGTTTATAAATAATATAGTAAAGATTGATCCTTATTTTCATTCTATTTACTTCGGTTTTACCCAACTTATTTCGATGAGACAAGGAGAGCATTGCGAAAGCAATGCGCAGTCGAAGAGCCCGCGATAGGCGTGGGTTGCTGGGCGAAGCAGGCAACGCATCACGCCGTAAAGTCATGGAGGGAGGCGCGGGCATGAAGCGCTTCGATGAAGCGCGAGTGCGTGCCAGACGCCGGACGAATCGCGGCCACTGCCGTCGCGTGATTCGAACTAATTTTGGGGTCAGGATGGCCAAAATTTTTCGTGAGAATAGCGACTCGCTAGTATTTTTTTTCAGTAGCAATAATGTCCTTGTGAAAATTTTTAGCAAGGAACTCAAATGGAAAAAGAACAAAACGAAATCATAAAAACGGCATTAGTCGTAGAAGATGAGCGCATTATCCAACGAATAATCTGTACACAACTTTCTAGCTTAGGTTATAAGGTTGATACCGCAGATGAAGCCACAACGGCGATCAACAAGCTGGGAGAGAAAACGTATAGCCTCATTGTCACCGATTTAGGCTTACCTGACAAACCAGGCATAGAAGTGATTAAAGCGGCTCGGCAATCTGAGATGAACCCAGGCACACCCATTATTGTGAGCACTGCACAGTTGAGCAATCAAGCCGATATTGAAACTTATCTTAAGTTGGGTGCCGATGCCGTGCTCATAAAACCCTATTCTGAAACAGTTTTAGAAAAGACGATTCATGACTGCCAATTAATATCTTCCTATCAACGGAAGTTTTTTTATCAAATAAAAGGCTGTGCGGATGAACTGGAAAATAAAATACAACACCTTCAAAATAAGGGAGAATTTGTATCATATTTAGATGGTATTCAAGCTCTATTAACTAAAACTTTATGCATCTTACAAGAATATCAAAAATCGACTGAAATCGAAAAATTAAATCCAAAATTAAAGGGTGAAATTATGTAGATATTTTTCTTATAGAATAGATTTAGGAGATGTAGGGTATTTTTATCTTATCGTCTCCTAATTTGATTATTTTTCAAATGGCCCTTTTTTTCTTTTTTTGTCCCTGTGCTTGCTCATGATTTTTCGTTGCTTTTTCGGGATTAGAAAAAATAGAGCAAGAACCGGGAAGATTCAGCTGAAAAGGAGCACAAGCTGATAACATAAATAAAGACATGATGACAATCAGTATGGCAGCCAATATAGACCCTTTATAGACTTGAATAAATTTAAGTATTTTGGAAAATTGAAACATAATTAAATAATTTCTAGTATAGCTTCATAAATTATCTAATAATAAAAATCATTTGGCTATTTTTAGATTTTTTAGTTTGCTCCTAGGCGACCACCACGGCTCGTTTTTAAGGTTTGCTGGCTTTCAATTGATTTTTTATTTTAATCCGTTGTATAACGCCTCATTTATGGTGAATAAAAAAGAAAATAAATGACTAATCCTTTAACCAAATAAATATCGACCTGTCAATTGAATGGTTTGTGTATTTAAATTTTTTAAGTGGAATGATTTTAAAAACTTATTTATTTTTTTTTGTTTAATTGCTTCCTGAGCTTCTTTATTAAGCCCAACTAACGTAGGTTTTAACGTAATCTCACCCAAATGATTATACTGATACCCCAAACTCAACCAAAAATGGTCATTAATCGGGAAATCAAAGCCCGCACCTAAACTATAATTAAAAGTACGGTTCTTTTTGAAGTCTGTTTGAAGTTCATAAATCTTTTCTATTTTTTCCGAATCATTTAAATATAAAGGTGTTTTTTGTTTGCCCTGATGCCAAGTTGTACCTAACGCGGCACTTAGATAAGGCATAATGTGTTGCCATCGATAAAGATCTAGCTTTAAGCTCGCCAACAGGCTATGCTGTGAAATAGCATAGTAACCATCTGAAATGATTTGCAATTCAAGATCATTTGCTTCATATTTAGACAATACTAATCGTAGCAAGGTTTGATCATTATTTAGATTACTGTATTGGTAACGCAATCCTAAATTAACATAGGGAAAATAAGACCCCACTTTTTTAAACGGTTGCGACCATAAAATTCCACTTTCGATCAATAAATTATTCTCCACGACCATTTTTTGAGGGGTGAGAATGATTATCATAGATTTATCTACATCTGGCCATATATTATTGGATGCCGATAGATGACTCGAGAGGGTTTGCCCCAACCCCACATCGATATACCCTTGGATGTTTGAGAGTGGTCGAAACGAGCAGGGGGGGCGACAACAACAGGCGGCCTGTGACGGATCGGAAATTATCGATAACAGCGTACATAGACCAAAAATAATACTGCATTTGATATTCATTGTAACCTCCAAAATAGGTTATCTAATAAATTAGTATATCACTACGCTTTTTTCCAACGTACCTGATTTTTAAGTTCTGGTTGATTAATTTAGATATACTGCCCCTTTCATTTCTGAGACATTATCCTTAAAAGAATATTCGAACCAATTTACCTGTTTTCGTATTGACCACACATTCAGTTAGTGAAATAAAAAAAGAATATGATAATGCTGATATGGATTTAATTTTTACCTAACCTTTAAATGATAAAATTATAAAAAAATTAAAATTTTTATTAAATAAAAAATTACCTTTGGTAGAACTTAATTATCTATACAAAATATATTTTAAGCATAAAAAATAATCTCTGGTTTGATTTCTTGAATCATCTGATGCTCAATCGCTAAAGTGAGGGTTTGATAAGCATCGACGGCATGTGAGGTCCAGTCGTGTAAAGGTGAATCTTTATAGATTAGGAGTTACGCATTGACAAAGCTGTTATAAAATGCATATTTTAAATTATGTTAATAAAATGCTAGTAAAGACAAAGCGATCGACAGCACGCTGCAATAAAGAACTCTATGTATCGTATTTATTAAGTGAGCCAAATTACACGAGTTGTATGAGGTTATCCAAAGTGATGAAAGCCGTATCACACGATAGTATTAATCGATTTTTAGAAAGAGAACGTTTCGGTCCGCAAGATTTATTTGAAGAAGGAAAGGATAAGATAGAATGGTCAGGAGGGGTTTTGAGTGTAGATGATTCTGTATTAGACAAACCCTATAGCGACTCCAAGAAAGCAAAATTTATCGATTATTTTTGGTCAGGGAAGCACCATGCTGTTGTGAAAGGAATCAATATCATTACACTATTCTATACAGATATTCACGGTATTTCTGTGCCGGTTAATTACCGAATTTGTGATAAATCATCTGGGAAAACTAAAAATGATTATTTCCGTGAGATGTTAACGGAGGCGCTGAGTTGGGGATTAGCGCCGGCTTGGGTTACAGGAGACAGCTGGTACGCCAGCCTGGAGAACTTGAAATTCATTCGAGGAAAGAAATTGAATTTTATGTTTGGGGTAGAGAGTAATCGCATTATTTCATCAGAACGAGGAAAATACATTCCAATACAAAAATTTGAAGATTGGTCTTCTGGTGCAATACATACTGTGTATTTAAAAGATTACGGTATGGTCAAGGTAGTTAGACAGTTATATAAAAACACATATCGCTACTACATTTTAAGCACGGATGAATTAAATAATCTTGCATCAATAACACCAGTTGATTTTGAAAGGCTTCATAACACTCATTGGCGGATTGAACAGTTCCATCGTGCTATTAAACAGCTGTGTCACATTGAACGCTTTCAAGTGCGTAATGAAAATCCAATTAAAAATCATATATTTTGTGCGTTAAAGGCTTTTATTGAACTCGAGCTATTACGTTTCAATCGCATTATTTCTCATTGGTATGAACTTAGAGGAAATTTATATTTAACTACAATTCGAAACTTTATTGTTTCATATACAAAATTTCGAATCCCTGTCAATGCGTAACTCCTATAGATATTACTTTTTTCATCAAAGACCTTAGAGTAATTCGATAAACAATCAATCAGTCTTTCTGTATTTTCTTTGTTGAATTTGGTTCGATAGAGCATGCGGCGCATTAGATTAATGGCATCGATTTTGCGTTGGGGTTTGGGCACGCAGTAAGCGGCTTCACCGAGTTCTTGGAGAATATCCTGCGTACTTTTGGTGGTCGCCTTATCTCGATTCTTACCATCATGTGGCAAGAAATGGCTATGCAACCTTAAATAATGCTTATTGCAGAAACGATGCGCTTCATTCAAATAATACTGTATCGGGTGATTATTCGCTTCCATGAAATGAATGACATGAGGATTATTGAGGTGATCGAATTGCGCTAAGATAACAGCGGTAGAATCGTTTACACCGAGATCATAAAACGCATAGACAGGCACATTGGGTAAGATTAATTCTAGAATAATTTTCTTAGTTTCGTCTAAGTTTTGCATTTCTTTGGAAAAATAAAGCCGCTCATGCTGAACCGTAATGACAGAATAATATTCTTGTTGAATGAGAAATTCAGGCATACCCGCTTTACGATCTTCTTCGATCATCTCATCCGTAATGTATCGATTACCCGAGTCATCAATTAGACTTTCAACACTATCCACTCGCCAGACCCAAGCGGGATTGGTTTTTATCGCCTGAAAGTAACGATAGTTCATGCCGTTAAAGGTGGTTTGTAGGATAAACCAGCCGTTATTTTGGCGGAAGACGGGCATGAGAATGTGAAGTACACGCGGATCAGAGAAAGCATATTCAGAAAAGACGGCGCCTAGAACATTAACCCCTCTGAGCTTATCCGGATCGATATCCGAGCCTAATACACGAATGACTGCGCCGTTAATGAGCTGGATGGTCATATCTTGGTTATTGAGATGCTTGATACAACGTTTAGGAATCATATCAAGAAATCGTAAACTTCTGGCTTCGTTATTATCATTTAATAATACTGCACCTTCCCATAACACGAGTCTTGCTCTGACGTTAGTGGGATAGATCATTAAATACAAACCCGGCTGCGTTAATGCACCTTGAATAAGAAGATTCCATGATTCAATCTCCTTACCAGACCGCCTAGGTCGGACTAAGAAAAAACGTTTGTAGTTTTCAGTAAATAATTTATGCTGAATCGCTTGCTGATAAGGTCTTAAGTGTAAACAAGGTAAAGAAATAGTTTCTGATTTTCCAAAATGCAGAACTAAATTATTTTTCTCATCGCGCTCCCAGGTAAATTGTCCGTGAGATCGTTTCTGTACGCTGATCTTGAGATGGTTAATTTCTTTATCTCGATTCTTACCATCATGTGGCAAGAAATGGCTATGCAACCTTAAATAATGCTTATTGCAGAAACGATGCGCTTCATTCAAATAATACTGTATCGGGTGATTATTCGCTTCCATGAAATGAATGACATGAGGATTATTGAGGTGATCGAATTGCGCTAAGATAACAGCGGTAGAATCGTTTACACCGAGATCATAAAACGCATAGACAGGCACATTGGGTAAGATTAATTCTAGAATAATTTTCTTAGTTTCGTCTAAGTTTTGCATTTCTTTGGAAAAATAAAGCCGCTCATGCTGAACCGTAATGACAGAATAATATTCTTGTTGAATGAGAAATTCAGGCATACCCGCTTTACGATCTTCTTCGATCATCTCATCCGTAATGTATCGATTACCCGAGTCATCAATTAGACTTTCAACACTATCCACTCGCCAGACCCAAGCGGGATTGGTTTTTATCGCCTGAAAGTAACGATAGTTCATGCCGTTAAAGGTGGTTTGTAGGATAAACCAGCCGTTATTTTGGCGGAAGACGGGCATGAGAATGTGAAGTACACGCGGATCAGAGAAAGCATATTCAGAAAAGACGGCGCCTAGAACATTAACCCCTCTGAGCTTATCCGGATCGATATCCGAGCCTAATACACGAATGACTGCGCCGTTAATGAGCTGGATGGTCATATCTTGGTTATTGAGATGCTTGATACAACGTTTAGGAATCATATCAAGAAATCGTAAACTTCTGGCTTCGTTATTATCATTTAATAATACTGCACCTTCCCATAACACGAGTCTTGCTCTGACGTTAGTGGGATAGATCATTAAATACAAACCCGGCTGCGTTAATGCACCTTGAATAAGAAGATTCCATGATTCAATCTCCTTACCAGACCGCCTAGGTCGGACTAAGAAAAAACGTTTGTAGTTTTCAGTAAATAATTTATGCTGAATCGCTTGCTGATAAGGTCTTAAGTGTAAACAAGGTAAAGAAATAGTTTCTGATTTTCCAAAATGCAGAACTAAATTATTTTTCTCATCGCGCTCCCAGGTAAATTGTCCGTGAGATCGTTTCTGTACGCTGATCTTGAGATGGTTAATTTCTTTTTTAAGCCCAGCAAGTTGCATAATTTAAGTTTTAATGAAGCCGTTGACGACCAAAGAAGGCTGCATAATATTAAAGGGTTGACTTCCTCCTGTGGAACCGGTCTGAATCGTATCGGGATGTTCGCCAGACCAGTCATTCGGACCATTTTGAAATTGGTGTTGTATCACAAAAGCACTCATGCTGTGTGTATGGGCAACGAGTTCATTAATGGTCATTTTATGCGCTTCTTCACCACCGACACTGCCAACTGTATTATTTAAAACAGGTGTGGCCGTTCCACCCGAGCCGACTAAGGTACGACGGCTAAAGTTAGGAATGTTAAATGTCGAGCTTCCATCACCCGAACCAAATTGTGTACCAATGACCTGGAATAAAGATGCATAATCAACACGGCTGATTGCACGTCCATCCATTAAGAGAAAGCCTTGACGCTCAGTGATGTGAGTACCGGTTAAAATAAAATCACCCGTCCGAATGGAGGCTTCAGAGAGGATTGCTATTTCTTGTTGAAGTTGTGCGATTTTTTCTTCAAATACCTTGAGAAGAGTTTGTAGAGTCAATCCCTTTTTTTCTGCTGCCGAATAATAACCCACGAGACTTGTGCCATCGCCACCATTGGGTGCTTGGCTGGCTAATTCAGAACGTAAGGTACTGACATCGGTACTTTCAATTTGTGCGGCAAGGATATTTCCACCTTGACTCACCCAGACCTGATTGTCTTGGGTTGTTAAAACCGGCAACTTATTGTCTAAGTTAGATTGAACGTAGCTATTGATAATATACTGCAGAGCATTTGTGTTTAATTGCGTTTGAAACTGCTGCATGATGAGTAAGACTCTTTCAAATGCGGCATCTAAGGTATGGCCATTAAACGATTGGGCATTGCCAAATTCTGTTTCTATCCCCACTTGCATACGGCGCACTAAGGTCACGATACTTCGCGAAGGAGGAATTTTATTTTTTGTAAAGGTAATCGTGCCACCTGTTATCGTTCCGGCCTGTTGTACGGTGTAATCTTGGTTTAATACTTGCAAATCTTTATCGGGATTAGCCTTATCACCGGGATAGGTGACATATACGGCAATATCTTGGTCGATTAAAATTAAGTAGGTGTAATTGAAAACAGACGTTTTACCATCGGCAATATATTGGTTAATGGTATTTTGTTGGGGTAATCTACTCTTTGGCATGTTATTTTCCGTAAATCATTTTTTGTCCTGGCTCTAAATAGGATTGATCGCCCAGCAATTGATTAAAATAGGGCCCGATTACAGGGAGTGTATCGATAGGCAGGATATTTTTAGCCATATTCTTTATATTTTTTCCCATCTTTTGTGGATTTAATGTCGCTGTAGCACTTGCCAGTCCTACTACACTGGATAAAAAGTTAATGCTGGGCGATGAAAATAGGTTTTGTAGCGAACTTTTATCTTGATGCTGCGGATCAAATATCTGCATGAAGATACCTAAATTAGGTTGGACTAAATTAATAAGATAATCTATTTTTTCTTGTCTGTTCATGAAAGAGAATAAAGGCATGCTTTTGCCGTGCGCTAGATTATCGAAATAGTCAGAGAGATAGCTGAGTGGAAGTGTTGCTGCCACTAACGCTAATCTCCAACGTAAACGCATTTGCGTGTTTCTGGCGTCTTGAAAACCTTGGATAAGAATCTTGTCCGCAAAATTAATGGCAAAGCCTTTTTAAACTGCATGACCATACGTAGAACTTCGCCTAAGAGCGTGCCGGGGCGTGTACCATAATACATAAAAGCTTTGGTAAAGTGATCCGGGACTAATACGGCATGATCTGAAGCATTGGAAAATATCGTATACACTTTTCGGTATAGGTCCGTGCGCATTTCATAGAGTGGTTTTTTATCGCCATAAAGGTGTTTTAATTCCTCTTCTGTCACGGCATCAACATTTGCGGTAGTAAATAAGCCTTGCTGATTTTTGGTTCTTAGTAGATCCCATTCCTTTTCATTTAAGCCATATTTCTGCAGCTGGAAACGCGTTTCGGTTTTTAAATTAGGCCATGAACGATTTCTTTGTTCATAAAGGCCTTTGGCAATCAGATGCATCAAAGAATGACGATTTCCTTTGTCAAAAGACTCAAGCAAATTGACTCGAAAAAATCCCGTGGCGACTTTATGAATCAGTTCGGTACCATCGGTCAGCTCCGCAAAACGGGTCATGTAACCTAGATGACTATCGGCTAAAAGTTTAAATTGTTTAGCAATCGATTTTCTTTCTTTATCCGCAAAGCGATCGAAGGTATGGCCTAAGGTATAGGCTAAACTTTTAAAATAAGTATTTCCCCAGCGTTGGGCAAACGAAGCGATATAAGCTGCATCGGGCAAACTTTTTAAGACAATGGTCGATAATCGGGCGATGGCGCCGAGCGCGCGCGTATTTGCGCCCAAAGCCCCTAACGTGGGGCTTACCGCGGCTTGATCCTGTTGCATGGCTTGTTTGAGTATATTATCCGTATGGCGATACCATAAGCCACTTTTAGGATCTTTTTCTTGTTGAATTTTTTTAAGATCGTTATAGACCGAAAAAGGTGAATCACCGAATAATTCGGCCATACCTATTTGATTGGCTGATCCATTGAGATCACCCATTAAAGCTTGAAATAAATTCCCTTTTCCATATTCACGACTGTAATTTAAGAAAGCTTCGTGGTCTTTCCAGTAAAAAAACAGATGGGATTTTCTTTGTACCGCTTCTCGATCATTGGCGACCACAGAACGGGTAAAGATTTCACTTTTGCCAGTTATAATATTGTCAAAAATACGGCTTAAACTTTGTTCTATTTGAATTTTACTTGTGGTTCCAAAGGTTTTTTCTAAATCAAGCTGCGGCTTGATAAAGTGAAGCCATTTTTCTCTAGCGAGTCGCTATTCTCACGAAAAATTTTGGCCATCCTGACCCCAAAATTAGTTCGAATCACGCGACGGCAGTGGCCGCGATTCGTCCGGCGTCTGGCACGCACTCGCGCTTCATCGAAGCGCTTCATGCCCGCGCCTCCCTCCATGACTTTACGGCGTGATGCGTTGCCTGCTTCGCCCAGCAACCCACGCCTATCGCGGGCTCTTCGACTGCGCATTGCTTTCGCAATGCTCTCCTTGTCTCATCGACTGTCTTAGACGAGTTTGTATGTCTGATGCCGCTTGTTTAGCTTGTTTTATATCGGGTAATTGGCTTTCAATGCGCTGTTTTAAGTAATCTTTAACGGCATGACTGTCTGCTAACGGTTCTGATCCGGAATCAATATGATCAATGACATTAGATAAAAATACCTTCCAATCTTTTTCGCCTTTAGTATCAAGTTCCGATAAAATACCTTTTAGACCCTCACTTAATGCAGGATTTTGTTTGAGCCTATCTAAGGCATTCTTTTGGATAAAGTCAGATAAAACGTTAGGATTATTTATTCCTTCTCGGCCTAATAATTCTTCCGGTATGACCGCCTGTAAGGCTTTAATATCATTAGGCGTTAATAGTGAAACATTCACTTTATTATCCACCGGATTAACGGCGATATCCGGATGATTTTTTTTCAGTAGTTCAGCCGCACGTTGTTCGAGTTCGGGATCGTTTTGATTTTTTTGATAATCCTGAAACCAGGTTTTTTCTTCAGGTGTAATGGTTTTATTTTTTTCTGCTTGATTGAGTGTTTCTTCTGTTAAATTAGTCACTCCTGCTCGATTGAAGAACTTAGAACGAATCAAACTACCAACAAAAGGAACAACACCTAAGGCTAATCCAATGCCACCGGCAATAGCAGTCGTTTTAATAAAATGTGAAACATCCACTTTATTATCCGGCGTTATCGATTCGGCTAGAGCTTGAGGAATCAAAGGAACAGTACCAATCCCAGAAACAGTTAACGCTTTTTCACCCAGTGATCCTACGGTTTCCGTCGATAATTTTGTGATGGTTTTCCCCGCAAGATTGCTTAAGAACTCAGGTGCTAAGGCCGAAACACCTTTAACAGCACCTTTAGCTAATAAGCCACCTACACCGCCTAGGGCAATATTGATCGGGTTTAAAGCAAAACCAAGTAATGAGGCAATCCCATTTCTTGTTTTTTGTGTTAACGTTGCCCCAGGTGCTTCTGTGACATTTTGTATCGCATCATAAATATCATTGAGCGATGAGAAGTGCGGATGTAATCCTGCTAAGGGTGCTATTTTTTCGATCGCGATTTCAGGTTCTATAAGCTGTTTTAGAAAATGACCACTGATTGTGGCACCATAAGAGGGTTGTGAAAACGCTTCTTGTTGCTGGTATTGTTCTCTAAAATCCGCTTTGACGATCGCATGACTGAGCAACATTTATTTCTTTCTACTCCTATGTGCGTAATGTAATAAGCTATCCGTATAGGGCTGCGAATAAACGACTGTTCCGGCTTGATCGACCGCAATAATCAATCCATCGGGTGTATTGGTAATCGTCAAAGGATTGCGATCACTTTCAAAATAGCTTTTAATTCCTTCAATCCAATTATTATCTTTGTCTTGAATACCCAAAGCTTCATACGCTTCTTCTTTTACATGCTTGGCTAAATAGGCCGCTTCACTGTCAGTAATACCCAATGCTTGGGTGTTAAAGATATAACCATTGCCCTGTGAAATTTGATAGGCCTGAGTGAAGTGATCATTAAGCGTTTGCATGTAATCATTAATATTTTTTAGAGATAAATCATTGTGGATTAATCCTTGATACTTCACATAATTCATCGCCATATTCACAACAGTTAAGGTACGATCAGGATCACCGGATTGACTTAAATAATTTAAAATATCAGCGCTACGGGTAGAGTTCGAACTAAAAATGTTACTCCAAAAACCTGGAGCAGTATTTAATTGTGCAACCACCCAATTCTTTAGCGATTTATCACTGGTATTAGAATCTCTGGCATTGGCAATGTTGACTTTAGAGAAATCTTGTCCAGTTTGATTAGCTAAAATCAGTTGCCTTAAAAAAGCCGGGTCAGTATGTCCTTGTAACAAGCCAGCGGTATAAGCAACTTCTTGTTGTAAAGGTTTTTGTAAGCTGGCCACCAAATAAACTTTATTTTGAAGATCATGATAGGAAAGCACTTGCAGTAAAACATTGGGGTCAGCGCCTTGCATAAAAGAAGATTGCGCTTGCATCTTTAAATCATTAGGAATGGGCTGAATAAAGTGATTATCGATGTGCATGGCA
Organism: Nephotettix cincticeps; assembly: GCA_023375725.1. Taxonomy (NCBI): domain Eukaryota; kingdom Metazoa; phylum Arthropoda; class Insecta; order Hemiptera; family Cicadellidae; genus Nephotettix; species Nephotettix cincticeps. The sequence goes on along the minus strand of JAGISJ010000011.1, from coordinate 1,313,475 downwards.
TGGCCAAGTTGCACCGATCGTGAAATATACTCGTTATAGGCGACATTTGGATCAATACTGTTATAATGTTGCCCGTACTCCTCTAAAATAGCTTGTCCTTGCGGTGTTTGTTGAATAAGTTTGTTATACTCTCCTGCATTCAACCCGTTCAACAGATGCTGCAAGGTCGCTTTTTCACCTTTTTCAGATTGAGTTAATAAGCCATTTTTAATATTTAATTCATCAAAACGTTGCTTAAGTGATTGCCAGTTTTCACCGTTATTAAATAAGCCTTGTACCTTTTGTACGCCTTGTCCAAATAAAACTACTTCATTGAGATGATCAGGCGTGAGTTTCATCCAGGCCAGTGTATTAATCGGATTGTTCCTTACCAGATCCGATTTAATTCCTTGAAGGGTTAGATCGTTATCATAATGATTTTGTAAGTGTTGTGTGTCTTGTGAAATCGGCGTATTGGCTTTATCAATCCCTTGTGCAAAGGGTGAGGCCAAAGCAATTTGCAAATCTGCCGAACGCGTATCAGGGTTTCGTTGCAATTGATGTAAAGCTTGTAAATTATCGAGAGCCTGACTCAAGGTTTTAAATAACACACTGCCTTGCTGCCGGGGTGATAATACGGCCTAACATGGCCCTTTCTATGGTCTGATGGGCTAAATCTAACTTTTGTTGAAACAATTTATTATCTGAAACTGAGGTATAGAGATCTTTTAAGATATTTGGCCATTCGGTATAGAAATTACTTTTTAATTTAAGTTGGTTGGTTTGATAATCGGTTAATTGCGCCTGGCTATTTACTTGATTACGACTGGATTGTAATAAAACATCGAGTTGACCTTTGGTTTTGTCGTTAACCGGCGTGGTATTTTTAATGTTATCGAGCTGCTGCTCAGTATCTTGTGCAATTTGTACAGCTACAAGCCTTGTGAAACATTACCTAAACTTTTTGCAAGCGATTCAAAGCCTTTTGCACCGCTCACTATCGGCGTATCACGAATAATCGGAATATCATCTCGGTATTGAGTCAAGAGTTCAGCCATTATTTAGTTCTCATTCCTTGTAACTGGGCAAAGGAAAGACCAAAACCCGCTACATCGCCAAATAATTGACCATATAAAGTATTTCTTACATTGCGTTTTTCGATGGCTACATTCTCATCTAAGAGTCTTTTTTGGATATCCAGATTCTTTTGCTCTCTAGCTGCAATATTTTCTGTATTTCTTTGCATGGCATTAAAACTCGGAGAGGAAAAGGTCAGACCACGGGTCGTCATTTGTGCGGTTTGATGTTGAAGAACTTTGTCTAAGCTATCGAGATGACTTAAAGTTTGTTGTTGATACTGCAAGGTATTTTGTTTGGCTTGTAAATCCAAGGCGTTTTCTTGGGCTTGGGCCGCTTGTACTTCCATTATCCCTTTCCCCACTTCCATGGCCGATGCGGTGGCTAAAATCAATAAACTCGCTTGTGGCATAAGTCTCCTCACTAAATCATTGTTGCTGTCACTTGATAGGCGATTGCAGTAATATTTAAATCAAAGGGTGCGTTCTGAGTAATTACAAAGGTTTGATCACGACGCCAACCGAAAACAGGTGTTGTGATTGCCGTGCCAGAGCAAGGAACCAATCCTTTCTTTTGCTGAATATCAGTGAAAATTTGGTAATTCACCAGTTGATCGTTGATATAAAAATTCAGCGAGGCAAAATATTCAACATAAATTTTTGTCACTTGTTTCATCCCATCGGTATGGGAGGGACCGGCATAAAAATACATCGGCCGGATTTCAACTGGATAAAGTAACCCCACAAAACAGGGGCCAAGCTTCTGATCCGGATTATGAACTTGAATCTTACCCTCTTTTACTGGATAAAGACCATAATCTTGGTTATCAAACACCACTTGTACCGTTAAATCTTCAAAGCGCGCTAAATCAGTTATCAATCCACTCTCAGTCAGCTGTTTTATTTCGTAGCCGTCTATTTTTATGTTTTCATCCATGCTTTCTAATACCGTTTGTTGACTGTTTTTATACGTTTTTAACAGATAGAGGGTATTGTTGATAGCCACCATATCTTGTATTTGGACTTGGGATTGCGCAGAAATCGGTGTGAGTGCGGCTAAGTTGACTTCATGAGCAAATTGAAAAGCCGTAATACTGTGATCTGGATTTAAAAAATAAATGAAATTATCTTGTGATTCTAAAGTGCCGCGCAACAAAATGGCTTTGATGGGGTTTTTGATCAGATGGCTTGATGCTTGACTGATGTTACTGGCAAGATAACTTTGACCCAAACCTTGAAAACGAAAGTTAATGAGGGCATTGCCGGTCTTATTGACATAGTAACTATCATTTAAATAACTAATGGGTTTGAGTTGATCGCAAACGCCATAAGCCGATTGCTGGCGGATAGAGAAGGTTGCAGGGGTCAAGCCTACATTTTGTTCTTGTGGGGCCACAAACTCATAATTGGCGATATAAATCTCAAGCTGCTTACCGCCATTCATCCATACAATTCCACCGGCATCACTTTGGCCGAGCGTATAGATAATCGCATCGGTATCTTGACCAATGCCGACATCAAAATTAACGGGCTGATTAATTTTTGAGGCAAAAATCGTATTGGGTAACGTTTTGGTATGAGCAAACCACAATCGATTTTGAAAGAAGATGACTTTACTCGGATAACCCATGGTTTTTGAAAAGGTGGGCTTTCGAATCGAATATTGGGTCGCAGACGTTGAGGCGCCATGAATTAAGAAGGGGATTTGTACCTTGCCTGTTAAAGAAACCGTATCAGCGTGATAAGTAACTTGTGTAATCATCGCATAACCCAAGGGAGAGATATCCCGTGTCCCACCACCGATGATCTGACCACCGATCCAATCGTTCGTAAAACCGGGTGCTTGGGTTAAGGTTAGCGTAATCGTCTTCGTATCGCCCGTAATCGAAGCCTGGCCTTGATTATAAATCACATCACCAAAATCATAGGCCGGGAGTGGGTAAAGATTTAAGACCTCATAGGTAAATTGTTGTTTATCATAATCTTTAATCGTAATACGTGCCGGTGGATAATCTTGATGGACTAAGATCAAGGAATCATTGTCTAAGGTGTAATCCAGGTCATTCAATGTAGAAGCGGGATAAGGTGTCGTTATACTTTGGATAAATACCAATTTATCTTCTGAATCAATATGATACATTGCAAACTGCTTATCTAAGCTTATCAGAATATAAAACTGACTGTTCTTATCTTGAAAACCATAAAGCTTAGAATTAGGATCAGATTGTTGCGCTTGTAAAAGAAACTTTGTCCCTTTTCTTTTCTTGGCCAAGCCGGTTGTTCCTACTTCGACATTTAAAAGAGATTGTGCTGCAGTCAGATAATCCTTAAAGTCCGTACGGTGATAGTTAATCGGATCAATCTCACCACAACTAAACCTGTTTTGACGGATCAGTTCGGTGGCCATTACACGGACATGACCCGATCAAAGTCATTGTAAGGTGCCCCTTTAATGTCTTGTTCCATGCTATTGACCAACAAGGCATTGATCTTTTCTTGTTGATATTGGCTATAGAGTAAATTGGCCAACTGAACGTTTTGGGTCAGCGGTATGGCCGAATCAGCAGCAACGTATAGGGCCAAGGTTCTGGCAAAGATCGGCGGTAGAAGGCTGTAATCAAGAGTATTGACCAAATAATAACGGAACGGCTTGCTATCGGTCAGTATTAAGCCATCAATAATCGCAAACTCTACAAGAAAGTTTAAACGAAAACGACTTGCCCCTAATTGGATAAAGCGACCATAATCAAACGGTAATTGATAACTATAAGGATAATCCGGTGAGAAATTTTGCGTCAGTGGGGTTGTTTCCTCACGATATTTTACCGCAAAGATCCAAGTCTCACTTAAGAGCAAAATCGGTAGTAAGCTCTCTAGTTTTTCTGAAACAAATTTTGCCGCCTCACTTTCCGTCTCATTGGCAACAGGAGATAAGCCTAAGGCCAATAAGGCTTGATTGATGAGAGTTAATCTAGAAAAAGGTCGTGTCATGGATTACTCTTTAGGTGGTGGAGTGGGCGGTTTAGGTGCTGCAACCTGAATGAGTTGTGCTTGCGGTGGATCTCCTTCTTTAGCGGTGTTTTTGACTGAAAATAAGCCACTATGCTCACCGGATTCATAGTTAATCACCATCACATCAAAATCTTTCACCACTTTCTGAATATAAAGATCATTGATGTAACCAGCTGTGGTAATTGTAGCTTCATCATCTTTAGTACTGGCTAAAAATAAGGAAGCCGCCGTTCCAGGCAGACCACCTGTTACCGGTGTGAAAGTAATAAAATTCGAGGTTTTGGATGTATGAGTCATAACACCTCCTAGTTCTTGGTAAATTTCTGGTTGGCGGTAATTAAAGCAATCCCACGAGATTGAATGATCTTGGCACCACTCGTTAAACAGGTCAGTAGTTCCCAGCGATCCTGATGCGCTAACCACGTAATACTGGTCGTTATATTACGGTTATAACCTTGAATTATTGCATCATGGTGGACAACCGGAACGGTGTATTGAAATAAGCCTTCTTGATCCGGTACGCGAGGAATACTATTAATCCCGTTCTCACCTAAAAAACGAAAATCAATGTCTAAGTACACTTTGACTTTATTGTTCGTTAATGGTTTGACATCGTTATAGAAAAAATTATTGACTTTTTCATCGCCATACAACGAAGGTTTCAATAAAGCCGGGGCCCAAGTGCTCACTTGAAGATCGTGCACATCCATGCCCTAGCTTTCTAAATAGGCAATCGCTAAGGCGTATTTTTCTTCATTTAAACCTGTGTTGACGCCCACCTTTAACGGTACGGTATAAATCTCGCCTTTGATAAAAGCCGGATCACTGAAGATCGCATGGATCTTAATGTAATCGGTTAATCGTGCCGCGGCTTTGGCATGGAGTTTGGCATGATCGCGTAGCAGCTTATCAAAATTATATAATGTCTTTTCTCCACCACCGATTACGGTTTTCAAATGGTAATCATTCGTTGGGACTTGGACATTGGTTTCATTGACCGGTGTGATAAAAATATCCGTCGGCGCAAAGTGGGTTTGATTCATTTCCACTAAATCCGAAACCGGTACATTCAATACGGTTCCGCGTAAACCATGACGCTCTTCGATCGTATCTTTGAGTTTTAAATCGTTTTGGTATTGTAGCGTGACCTCCGTGTCAAATAACTGACAGGCCGCTTCTAAACTACTGACATCAAACATAATAAACCTGATAAATAAAATTAAATTGAATTCACTTTCATCTATCAGGTTGCCTATATCTCAGGGCTGATAATGCTTTCGATCCATCTAAAAAGGTGACCAAATGGGCTTTTTAGATGGATAGCTTTATTATAGTCGTAACACCTACTTTCTAAAACTACATTCTATGGTAGAGTTATTTTAAATATAATAATCTAATGTTTAATTGAATATTTTATAAATAAAATTAATAAGTGGTATTTATATGTCTTCATTACTTTACCAATCAGCAAGATCGGGTGATTTAGAATTAGTTAGGATTTGTATAAAAGCTGGTATTGATATTAACGAGCCTGATAATAATAATAAAACACCTTTAAGGATTGCCGTATCAAAAGGTTATAACGAAATAGTAGAATTATTAATAGATCATGATGCAGATGTTAATATTACTGACATATACGGCCAAACACCTCTATGGATCGCAGCATCAAAAAATATGAAAAATATAATGCAGCTATTAATATCTAAAAGTGCCAATATTAACCGGCCTGATAATAATGACAAAACACCTCTATCGGTTGCCGTATCAAAAGGTTATGACGAAATAGTAGAATTATTAATAGATCATGATGCAGATGTTAATATTACTGACATATACGGCCAAACACCTCTTGATATTGCAGTAAAACATGATAAAGGTCATATAGCAAAATTAATTATTAATAAAATACTCTCGCAAAATCTATCTGAAGAAAAACCTATATTTATAGAAAATAACCAAGATCTATCGGGTTATTGGGACAAAGTACATAACGAAATATCATCTTTAAAGGAGATTATTTGCTTCAAGATATCTTTATTTGATTTTTATAGTATAAAAAATCAAAATAATTTAGCCTCTATGTCCTTCAACGAAGAGATAAAAACTATAATAATTAGTAAAAATTTTACAGATAACCATCCTTTTTTTGGTAAAAAAATTAAGGAAAAGTTCGAAAAAGAATTAGACAATAATAAAATCCCTAGTTGCCCAGTAGAAGTATCAAAAAGTTCTCAGCGTTTTTTTAAAGAAACTAAACCTACTGACCTTGATAATCAAACTCACACTAATGATATCGAATTAAGTACTTGAGTGATTTAGTTTTATCTTGGCAACCTCATTAATGAGATTAACATAACGTTTTCTGTTCTGCTCAGTCGGGTTTTTACGATATTCATCCGCCATTTTAAGCATCTCAGTTCGACCTTCATATGGATCAGATAGGTTTGCACGTTGGTTATTGAGACTCGGTACTTGCGTATTGAGTAGCTGGTCTCGATGTTTTAAAGCATCATTCATCGCGTTTTCATCTCCTAACAGTGTATTGAGCACGGTGTGATGTAAAGCAGAGGGATAAGTCTTGGTAACATAATCTTCGAGGACTTTGAACTGCTCACCGAGTTGTTTTTTGCGTTCGGCTAATTGCGTTTGGTAGCTCTGTTGCTGTTCCTGCATCGTAGCCAGCGTCTTTTCAAATTGGGCTTGATTTAAACCCACCTGCTTGGCGGTATTAACCAAGCTTTGCATTTCTTGCTCAGATAAGGAAACTGATTCCGGTAATTGATAACTTTCAGGTATCTCATAGCTTTTTAATTTCTCTTGTAGGGCCTTATTTTCATTAAACACCGTGGAACTATTTTTATAAGCCTTTTCTAATTCCTCTACCGATTTGTATTTGCCAGCGTAGAGTTTAGCTGATTCAGTGACTACGGGTTCTTCAGATTTTGTATTTTCTCTATCATTATTCATCGATCTTGATTTCCTCTAGTAACTTATAGGTTTCTGCTAAGCTATTTTGTATGTCTATCCATACGTCATCTCTACCCTCTAAGCGATCATATTTATAAGTAGAATAGATTCTTCTCATCATAATTTCAGGAATATGACTATCAAGAATATCTTTACCATGATCATTTAATACAAAAGCATGAAATAGTGCGTAAGCATAGGACGTTATCTTATAGTCCTCGCATAATTTTAATAATTTTTTCTCTAAGATTATTTTATCTTTTTCCTTAATAGGCTCATCGTAGGAAAAATCAAAATACTCATTTCGAAGCTGAGTACAATCTTTAATTTCTATCATCAGTAATCTCCTCTAATAATGCGTAGATGTAGTTAATTGTATTTTGAATGTCGCGCCAAACCGAACGTCGACCATCCGCCCAAGCAAAACCTGGCTCGGTAGCTGTGGGTGACTCTTCGAGCGCAATTCGTGTTAATTGATTTCTTAAAAATTTAGCTCCTTGTGCCTGAGTAAATAACACAAATAAATCGTACTGATGTTTATCTATCTTTTTTTTACTCAGTAAATGATTTAGTTTTTCTAACATCAGAACTGCACCTGTGACGGAGAAGGAATGGTAATTGGACTCGCGCTGGTCTGCGGTGTTGGCAATTGTGGCGTAGGCGTTTTTGACTGCTGAATCTGTTGGGCCATATGCTGTAGAAAATTGGCAAACTCTTCTTTGGATTTTATGAGCTTACTGGGAAGATTGAGCTTATCGGCCAAGAATGGTAAAACTTCTTCCATCTTGGTGGCCGTTAATACCGCACCTTCACCACCAAATTGCTGGAGAATCTGCGCCAGCATTGTGAAGTGACTCAAATCATCTTGCTTTTGTATATCATAGAGCGGACTTTGAAAATCAAAGCGGAATAAGTGGGTATTGATATGAGGGACACTTCGATCGTGGGTTAACAACCGTCTTTTGGCTAAGATTTTGGCGCTAATGGTAAAAATTTGCTTGGGTAATTCGTTAATGAGCCTTGAAATATCGGTAGCACTGGTTCGTTGTGCGCGATTTTCTCGTATGGACACTTCGGTGGCCGATTTAACCGGGGTATTCACCTCGCCAATCGGATCGACTTGAAAACCATCACGAACGATTTGTCTTAAATCCCGGATATGTTCGAGCACTTCCGGATATTCGGGCAGTTGCAATGCTTCTAAGGGATTTCTTCCTTGCGGATTGCGCGCAATCAATGCACCGGCCCATTGTCTTACTCTATGCGGATTAAAATACTTATCGGCATCGTAAAATAGCGGCGGATTGGCTTTATAGGCTAAATTCTTACGGCTGTACTCAATGATGCGATTCAGATCACGGATTGTGGGTAGTAAGTCAATCCCTATACCGCGGCCTTCACATTCCCCAGGTCGGACTCGATCTCGATAAATGATAATCTGATTATAATCACGTTCTATCTCCCACAGTGGTGTTAAAGGATCGTCTTCTAATAGCGCATAGAGGTAAAAACGATTTTCTTTGAGTTTAATTTGGCCATAGATCACCGTAAATAAATCATTCGGTTGTTCGAGTAATCTTGACTTATTTTTGTAATCGGGAAAATCTTCGGCTATTTTTCTGCCACTCATGCGACATGGATACCAGCAAGTGTTTAAGAGATCATCGGTACTGTACTCGACAATCAAAGCAACGGCTGGAATAGAACGAAAGTACAATGGGGTGACATCATCAATCGATTCGACCCATAATGCCGCCGTACCGCCGACTAAATCTAAATTACTTGATGCGACCATTCTGGCTAAATTCGATTGATTCAAATAAAAAAACAATCGATCATTGATCTCATCAAGGACAGTTTGTAGCTCTGAGATCTGATCTGGCTTATTTAAATGGGGATCTAAGCTTAATTTGCCCCACACGCGATCTTGAGGGAGCAATAAGCCATGGAGATCGTTCGCACGCTGATAGGCGCTTAAAAGGGCCGTATTGTCCCACATCATCCGATTCGTTGGTTTTCCTTCATCACGAACATTGAATTTGATATTCAACGCATCGCGATCAGGGATCACGTAGGTATATAAATCTTGGTACAACGCCAACCATCTATCTTTGTACTGCTTACTCTCTTCATAGCGGGCATAAAGCTGGGCAAAGTTCATTGGATGATCTGTGTCGGTGGATGAGGGTTATCTGGATTATCAAAGCGCTGTGCGCCTTGGCCTTGAATAATCGCAAACCGTTGTTGTTCAATGGCTTTTCGTTTTTCTTCGAGTTCTTCTTTTTGGAGACGAAGTTGTTCGTCAACCAATCGATTCGTATCGTTATCCCCACTACCACTCATGCGCGTCTCCAGTGGGCTAATAGCTCATAATTGCGTTTATCTTTATATTTGATTAGCTTCTTGAAGAGATGCTTTGGGTTAAAAGTCCAGCTAATGTCAATACCACTAAAATATCGACATACCTCGTTACAGGTGTACCATTTGAAGGGCCATTCTTTGACTTTCTTTTTTTCTTTGATCAGCACTGTAATAAACGCACTTAAAGCCGGTAGTTTTTTAATTGCATCAAGATTCTTATTCACGTCATTCGATCGCAAAATACGATAAGCAAAACCCGTGGGAGCAATTTCAAACAAAATACACAGGTCTCCTTCATAACAGAGTAAGGCACTGTGAATTAACTCCTTACTAAAGCTAAAGCGACCATATTTACCGATGCCACGGTTATAAAACAAAAAAACCGCAATCAAGGCTTTCTTTTTCTTAATTTTGCGAGAGTTTCAGCTAATCTAGCTTGTTTGGCTAATAAAGGATGGTTAGAACGAGATGCTTTTTCTAATTTGTTTTGGAGTATCTGTTCAATCACATCTTGAATCGAATGTTTAGCCATCTTTTAATGCCTTTTTAATGTCCTCTAATTCTTGTTTCAATTGTGCTAATTCTTGTGCACCGAGAGCAAATTCAGCCGTAAAACAACGTTCTAATATCCAGCAACGGCTTTGCCAGCCTTTTTCTCCCATTCGAATCTCTTCTAATAACCCTTCAATTGACTTACATTCGTTCTTTTTTATAGTGCGGGCTAAATAGCCAAAAAGTGTCGGTTTTGCTCCTGTTTCTAGCTCTTCTAAACCTTTAACAATCCATTCACGCAGCGTCTTACGATGAATGCCGTGTGCTTCGGCGACCTGGGAATAAGGGATTAAACGTGCTCGATCGGCAATGATCGAGTCGGCTAATTCTTTATTTAATATCGTTCGACGTCCTCGTTTCATTGATGATGATCCACAAAAATAGGACTACCATCACCAAGATATTTTTTAGTGACGGCCGCATAAGCGCCTTCTGCATGGGCTTTAGCTAAACGTAAACAAAGCGACGCCAAGTTCGAAGACTTCGAATCAGGAGGAGAAAGAGTATTAGAAACTTTATTATGATTAACCATTATTACAACGATATAAATAACACTTTTCAAGTATGGAATAAAAAGTGAGGGAAAACAGCTACTTAATACGGTACTTTTTATAAAAGTACTTATTTTTCTTTATTTTTTTAAATTAAAAACTTACAATAAAAACTTTCCTATTTTCTAAAGGTTTTTTATGGCACGTGGTATTAATAAAGTTATTTTAATTGGAAACTTAGGGGCAGATCCAGATATCAGAGCTATGCCAAATGGTGATTCCGTGACGACCTTAAGTCTAGCAACAAGTGAAACCTGGAAAGATAAACAAACTGGCGAAAAACAAGAAAAAACAGAATGGCATCGTGTGGTGTTATTTCAACGTTTGGCTGAAATTGCGCGAGATTATTTGAAAAAAGGCGCTAAAGTCTATATTGAAGGCAGATTACAAACCCGTAAATGGCAGGACAAAACCACCGGTCAAGATCGATATAGTACGGATATTGTCGCCAATGACTAGCGAGTCGCTATTCTCACGAAAAATTTTGGCCATCCTGACCCCAAAATTAGTTCGAATCACGCGACGGCAGTGGCCGCGATTCGTCCGGCGTCTGGCACGCACTCGCGCTTCATCGAAGCGCTTCATGCCCGCGCCTCCCTCCATGACTTTACGGCGTGATGCGTTGCCTGCTTCGCCCAGCAACCCACGCCTATCGCGGGCTCTTCGACTGCGCATTGCTTTCGCAATGCTCTCCTTGTCTCATCGATTGCAAATGCTCGATAGTAAAGCGGATAAAACAACGACGGCTGTGCCAGCGGCTACCTCTTCCGCTGAATCTTCAGATTACTTTGATGATATCCCCTTTTGAGGGGATTGATTCGATTACTTTAAATACTTTGATAATAGTATATTTTTCTTTTTTAACTTCTCCTTTTTCAATATCATATTCGATTTGTAAGGAACAATTCAGCTCGTAATCCGCCCTAAATTCTATCTGACCACTTCTGACCTGGTCTAGAAACAATTCATCCTGTATGGTGGCTATAATCGGTTTGATATAAACAAACTCCCAAAATAAACCACTAAAAAAATCTAACCGTTTGATGAGAAAATTAACCGTAACCGTAGGTTGTACAATGTGAATCTGTGCTGATTGATTCTCATTATTTTTAAACGTACTACACAAATCAATTGTTTTTTTAGTGAATCTACCTAGCATGTATTTATTCACTCAAAATAGGCTGCGTTTTTGCCCAGCTCATCAAACCAATGTGGTGCTCTATCTTGGTCATAAAGAATCGTCTCAAAAGTGGTATAGCGGGTTTCGCATCGTGGGCAATGATGTCTTCGTCGATGTAAACGACCTCCATACACGCGTCGTGAATTAATCACATAGGTCCTATGGTAATTGCAGCAGGCATTGATACAGCGCATCTATTTCTCCGGTATGACAGTAAAATCTCGATACTCAACATAGTTTTTTTATGGGCTATCCGTTTCTGAAAATAAGGTAAGGACTCAACTCACAACAAATAGTTTTTAGGCTTTAAGCGAATATACTTAATTTGATGACCTGCATAGTGATTGATAAATCGATCCAGATCAGCATAAAGTTGTTTAACTCGTACGTTCATATTTTTTTAATCCCTATAAATTCCAACCATTTGGCTAATTTTTGTTTCTTTTCTTTGTGTAAGTCATCAAAAATAAGCTTCTTTTTCTTTTCCCATTTCTTCTTCAACCTATTTTCTCTAAATTGCACGAGATAGGGTATTGCTTGATCGAGTACTTTTTTATACATGGTTTAACTCCAGCTATTATTGGACTAACGCTTAACCGGCCTTTTCAGATATAGATTCTTTTTGGTAATGGCGATTCCTTCATCTAGCCCAGTAAAGATGATTACCCTTTATGCAGGTAATTTTAATAAACAAGTTGGTTCATAAGATTATTATTCATTTATTTATTTTCATACCACATAATCAGATCGCTAACATCGATAGTGAAAACGTCTTCTTCTATTGATTTTTCTAAATTGGTCAAATTTTGTCGAAGGTGCTCAAGATGCTCATCTTTTTTTGTATGAGCATCTTGAGTATTGAAAGGTTTTTATTTTCTTAACGCTTAACGGTCTATCTTTGAGTAAATCGCTCAGAAACTCTACCGATTCTTTTAGTGCACTGGTTTCTTCAGGATCAGGTGAAGAACACATCACTTCATTTGCTTTAACTGTTACTGCCTCGTTTTCCCAGACGATACGAGAAGTTTGAATATCCTTTTCTAAGAGATAAGGTTCGATAGAAAAAGCTAACCCTGTCTTATCATTCCCGATATTATTTTTCATCGGCAACAACATGCGGCGGTTATCATCATTGGGGTCTTGAGCGATAAGAAAAGCGGCTCTTGCGGCAGCAACAAAGGCTAAGCTTCCACTCACGCGCATTAATGGGTCTTGTCCTGCTACTTTGTTTAGGTGAGAAATAGCCACGACAGCGAGATTATGTTTAGCCGCTAGGTCGCTCAAAGGGGATAATAAGGCTCTGACTTCAGCATTTTTATAACTATCGGTTTCACCTAAATAAGCGGTAATTGGATCAATAATCAGCAGAGCGATATCGTGTACTTCCTCTAAAAATTTATCCAGATTATTGATGTCAGTTTTTAAACTAAATGATTTTTCTAAAAGTTTTCCCTGTTTGTTTTTAGTGTGTACGCATTTTAGGTATCTCGTCTTAGTTAGATCAGCCCCGGCGGCTTTTAACCGTGGGCCAATGGTGTCACTGGGATCATCTTCTGCGGAAAGAAATAGAACACTGCCTGGTTGACAGCGCATATTATCGACCGGCCAAATGCCTCCTGTTGTCACAATTGCGGCTAAGCTTGCTGTAATTTGAGATTTACCTAAACCAGGATTACCTGCCATAATCGTGACCTTACCCCGTGCAATCCGCCCAGGCCAGAGCCAGTTAATAGATTGGTGAGGAATCTCTGAAAAAAATTGCGAAAAGATTCCATGACCAGGCTTTAGATTAGCCAATTCAAGTCGCGCAAACTCATGGTGCGCTTGCTGAACTAAGGTTTTAATATCACTTTCGGCTGAATGATGATGTAAATAATTTAAGATTTCTTTAAATTGCCTTCTTTGTGCATGTTCTTTGACAATCTCAACATAAGAGCTCAGGTTAGCGCTACTATAGGTTTGATTGAGTAATTCAAGAACATAAATCTCGCCATTTACTTCTTTTAATTCAGGAATGTCTTTGATCTCATGGCTTAACGTTAAGGGATCAATATCTTCCCCTTGCGCTAATTTTTTAGAAATCAGAACGAAGAGAACTTGATGTTCTCTCCGATAAAAATCCCTAAAACTCAAACGATCCTGTACCCCAGACCAAGTCGTACGATCCAGTAATAAGCAACCAATGACGGCCTGTTCTGCTTTGAGAGAATAATGATTCATTACTTATTCTCCTTAGATACTTTTACTTCAAACCATCGATAAAAGCTATGTTTTAGGTTTTTTCGAAATGATTTCTGTAAATGATTGACAAGCAGCAACTGATGAATCAAGTCAAAATAAAAATCACATTCAGAAGGAACTTGATAAAATAGCTCTTCTATGTGTTTACCTTGATTCGGATTACGAATAGGGAAGTAAATGAGAAAATGAGGTAAATAAACCCAATTCCTTAGATAATCAAATTTTATATATCCTTTTTTCTGTAAGAAATAACCAGCTTTGGTAAATGCCTCATCAGAATGACTCAAAGCTGATTGGATAGAGCTTGGATCAATCTGAAAACAGCCCAGTCTATTAGTGAAAAAACTTGTATAGAGATAACTGAGCATAAGTTTTTCATCAGGAAGTAATCCTTGTGCATAAGCCCAAAAGTTAAAAGGCAATTTCGATTGTTGGTAACGAACAATACGGTTATTCAGGTACATACGTACTCCTTGTTAATAGTTAAGAGATTTTTGATAACTGGATGATTTGTTTGTCGTGAGGGAGATCGGCTAGCGCAGCCGCTTTAGAAACAGAAATCTTGTTATGTCGCAGTTGATAAATCAGCTCTGCGCAACAATTACTCATTAATATCTTTTGCAGACGTCGGGAGGTTCTATTTGAGTTAAAACCGAGTAACTCAGAACCCTTATCTCTGCTCTTAATTCCCTTTAAGGTGGGCAGATTGCCCACCTTATCCTTCACGCTATGCTTTCCAGTGTGCATTTTTAATGCAATTTCAATGGCTGAACGTTCAACTTGATCAAAAGTTCTAACTAACTCAGCTACTTCATATTTTTCATTCCACAAAGCTGAAAGAGAAATCCTCCAAGCCAGGACACTCTTTTTTCCTTGTTTTTTACAAGCTTCTATCGCTTCTAGGCCGTAAATGAGCTGATTTTTCTCATCAATACAAATGGGTTTTTGATTCGGTGGGGTTAAGTGTTTTTGGTCTGGGAAATTAAGTACTTTTGCAGAAATAATAATATTTTCTAGCCTGATTTCTCTTGTTGGCCAAGGAGATTTTAATATCAGAGCTAAGTTTTTTAATTTCCAAGGTAATAGTTCCTGGAAGGTTACTTTTCCTCGTGTTATACGTTCAATACTTATCGCTATTTCAGGCTTTATTGCGCTTCTTCCGTAGCGATAACGATAAACTTCTTCACGTTCAATTCTTAGTTTTTTAGCAAGCTCAGTGACACTACCGCCGCAACACTGAATTGCTTTTTCAACGCTTATTTCTTGCATAAAAATTCTCCATCATTTTTTTAAAGGCGTTAAGAATTTTATGAGAAAAAAATGTAGACATGTCTACATTTTGTTAGGTTAAGCTAAGTGTTGTGTTTAAGACTAATTGTCTAACAGTAAAGGATAAAAATTTAAAGAGAGGAAAATGCAACTGCGATTAAAGGATGATTATGAAAACTTTCAATCTTGAAGAGGCAGCACAGTTTTTAAAGATGAACCCTGAAGGTCTCAGAAGGTTAGCCGCTACTAGAAAAATACCGGCGGCCAAACCGGGACGTTGTTGGTGCTTCCTAGAAGAAGATCTTGTCAATTATGTTCGTTCGCTTTACGATAATCCCTGCAAAGTATCGCAGGGTGTCTCTAACATGAGGAGAGAAAAAATATGGCACTCTGTAAACGAAACAACATCTGGTGGATCAGACTTTCTCACAATGGAAAGAGAATACAAAGATCGACTGGGTCTTCAAACAAATTAGCAGCGCAGGAATTACATGATCGCTTAAAAGCGGACTTATGGCGTCAAAATAAATTGGGTGAAAAACCTAAACATACTTGGCAAGATGCGGTTGTGAAATGGTTAGATGAACTTAGCCATAAACGCAGCCTTAAAGACGATATAAACCAATTTAAGTGGTTAGATACTTATCTTCGCGGTAAAATACTTAGTGAAATTGACAGTTGTATGATTGAAGAGATAGCAAAGAAAAAAGAAAAAACCCATGTTTCTCCAGCTACTGTAAATCGCCTATTAGCTCTCATTCGCTCAGTTCTAAACAGAGCAGAAAAAATCTGGAAATGGATTGAAAAAGCGCCTACAGTTTCCATGCGTTATGAAGGTGAAAAACGAGAACGATGGTTAACACAAGAAGAAGCTCAAAAACTATTTAGGGAGTTACCTCCCCATTTAGGTGATCTTGTAGCTTTTTCTTTAGCTACAGGTTTAAGACAAGCTAACGTTCTAAAACTACGATGGAAAAATGTTGATCTAGAAAAACGACATGCTACGATTCCTGCGAGTCAATCTAAATCAAAAATGTCCATTCCTGTTCCTTTAAATTCTAATGCTGTTTCTATTCTACGAAAACAATTGTTTAAACATTCAAAGTTTGTTTTTACTTATAAGGGAAAACCTATTGAACAGTGTAATACTAAGGCATGGCGTAAAGCATTAAGGCGAGCCGGTATAGAAAACTTTCGCTGGCACGATTTGTGTCATACTTGGGCTTCATGGCATGTTCAAAATGGAACTTCTTTACAAGAACTACAAATGCTAGGAGGCTGGTCTTCTTTTGACATTGTTCTGCGTTATGCACACTTAAATGGAGATCACCTAAAAAAAGCAGCTGAACGAGTAGCTGGTACAAAATTGGTACATGCAACACGACAAAGTTAAAAGAAAAATTGCTAATCAAGCTCAAAGTGGCTAGAATGTGGCACGTTTTTACAAAGCCGAAATAGCTCAGTTAGTAGAGCAACTGATTTGTAATCAGTAGGTCCCGGGTTCGATCCCTGGTTTCGGCACCAGTAAAATCAAAGACTTAAGACAAACCTTCCCTAAATAACTTTTTCTGTGTCGAATATGTGTCGAAGTTTGAATGAAAAAATAGGGGCTTACAGTAACTTAAAAATCAATAAACTTGATAAATAAAAGTAGATCAATGAATTTAACAAATCCCTTAACCCCCTATCATATTTTAAAATCATCTCAAGTGGCACGTAAGGAATCTTTGACATACTTTGCGGTAATGGTTCCATCATCATCAATACCAGCTTGCACAATTCGTACCAGCTTCTTCATAACCCAGTCTAAGTGAGTAACAGCAGCATAAACGGACCCTTGTTGTAGCGACTTGAGGTAAGCTTGACCTTTCCTCTTCTTGAGAAGACGGCTTGCTATAGACGAATAGTTTCTAGGTGAAAACCCAGCGCTCAAGGCAGATTGTTTAATATCCATCTTCCCTCTCTCTTTCATTTGTCCTATAAGATTGTTATAGAAAGCAAATTGCTTTTGATTTAAGCCATTGGCAAACGGGTTTGATTAGTCATCTTTATCTAAATTCCATTTATATTGACCATTATTGACTATAATAAAGACTATTTATTAACAAACTGTTCAATCTCTTGGAGAATTTTATCAGTAAAAGGCTTTATGAAGATTTTGTCTATACCGGCTTCATTACATTCTTTTTCCACTTCATTAACTGAATGTCCCGTAAGAGCAAAAATGGGTAGATAAAGTCTTTTGTTTTCCTTTTCCCATTCTCGGTAATGCTTACAAGCTTCAGTACCTCTTAATATAGGCAAACCAATATCGAGAAGCGCCCAGGCAAACTGATTCGTCTTTAATGCCTCTAAAGCGGCTTTGCCATCCATTGTGGCGAAGATTTGATAACCTACTTTTTCCAATTGATTCTTAAGCACATGTAGCAGGATAGCATCGTCTTCTGCAATCAGCACAGAATCTAGCTTAGCTGAAACATTATAAGAAGATAATACTACTTTATCTTTATCTAAATACTTATTAGCTACAAGAAAATTAAAATATAATTTAAAGCAACTTCCTTTTCCCTCTTCACTCACAACATTGATGTTGCCACCTAATAGCTCCAATGTTTCCTTAGCTAGATATAAACCAATACCGTAACCACTATATTCAGCCAAATAGGAAGGATGGGCGCGGTAAAAACGATCAAATATTTTACTCAAATTTTCTTTAGCAATACCTACACCCGTATCAGTTATGCAAATCTCTATTTTTGCTGTGTTATTCTCTATACCTAACAATTTTATAATGAATTTGATTTCACCTACTTTTGTAAATTTAACCGCATTAGACAAAATATTTAATAAAATACGTTTTAATTTAATTCTATCGCTCTGTATAACAGGTAAAGCCTTATCAACAGCTAATACAAATTTTAATCCTTTTGTATAAAAAGAAGGCTCCATGAGCACGTGAAGTTCTTTAGCTAACCCTGATAGGTCTAACGGTTCCATTTTTACCTTATCAGTCATCTGTTCTGTATCAATAACCTCAATCACTGCATTAAGAAGCTCGAGTAATTGATTACTTGTACTGTAAATCATTTCTCCATATTCTTTCGATTCCACTAAAGACTTCAAACCTTTCTGCTGAATCTGAGCTAATCCTATAATCCCAGCCAACGGTGTTCGGATATCATGCGCCATATTCTTTAGAAATTCTTGTTTTGCTATATGTGCTTGTTTTTGTTTAGTTATATCAAGTGAAATACCTAAAACACCTTTAACCTTTCCATTATAAATAATAGGTTTTCTTACAGAAAGGTAATAGATATTGTTAAAAGATTCTTCAATAATTATTTCTTTTCGACTTTCTATGACTTTTTTGCAAAACTCCCATCTAATTTCATTTGGGTTATCCCATGTGGAAATATGCTTACCCTTAAAATCATTGAGTGAAAACAGATTAAGAGTCTTTAACATTCGTTGGTTGCCCCATGCTATATAACCATTAGTATCAATTAAATTTATGTTTACTGGAAGATTATTTATTAAAAAACTACTTAACTCCGGCCACGCCATATCATAAAGCAGACTATAATTAGATTTTACTTTCTTTTTCATTACTCAACCTTTTTTTTATCTACTTTAGATATAAGTGAAACAAAATCTTTATAAAATCTCTTTGTCTGTACGTCATCCCAGTCATAACATATATGTGTTAAAGTAAAATTGATACTTTCTTTTAATTTAAGAATATTTACAGAAGAAAAATTACTGTTGGTATTAATTTTTTGAATTTCTTTATCTACAACAATCTGGTATCTTTTCCAAGGAAGCGGATCAGTCTCTATAAGATATTTTTTATATATATATTTCAAAACAGGGTTACTTCTATCAGGATAAGTAATATAATCAGCATCTAGCTTTACTAATTCAAAAATAATAGCTCCTTCTTCAAGAAGATAATTTTTTGAGGCTTGAAAACAAAGGTCAAATTTTAATTGCACACCTTTTCTATCCCATTCATCAACTAATTTAATCGCATAACTTCTTGATAATGCATTCACTAAATCTTTTAATCTCAAATCTTCTTTTTCATAATCAAGTTTTATTTTATCTAAGTAATGAGAAAAGCCTATTTCCTTTTCATCTGATAAAGATTTTTTAGTAAGTTCTTCCCAGCTTTTTATTTCATAAGGAAATTGCAACTCTTCCAGATATATTTCATGTCTTTTAATCCAATCTTTCCCCCAATTTATTGCCTGCTTATCCGCATCTTCTATACTAAACTTGGGATCTAACCTAATATAATGACGTTTAAGAAACCCTGTCTCTAAAACAATTAATTTATTAATTGTTTTATTTAACTTATACTCCTGATTTAAAAGATCACAAAAAATTTTAAAGTTATCGCCTTGTTGATAGGCCTGATCAAGGCTAATAACTGTTAATAAACAAACAGAATTTTTCTTAGGATGTTCAATAGAATCTTTAAACTTAGCTAATTTAGTCATTTTATATATTTTTTAAATTAAAAAAATTGAGTTTTTACGATCTTTTCAAAAGAAAATTTTTATTATCTTTTATGTCCTCAAACTGAACAACCGGAGGATTTTTATAGAAAAAGGCGCTGCTTGACTGTATAGATAAACGAGAGGGATTTCTTACAAAATTAATTTCGTAGTTTGAATAAATACTAGCTATAAATAATTTTATAAGCGATATTGCATAATGTTCCCCAGGACAAACACGAACACCTAAGCCAAACGGTATGTAAGCACCCTTTTCTATTTTATTACCTTGTTCAAAGCGTTCAGGATTAAAAGTTTCAGGATCTTTCCATATATTAGGCAAACGATGGGTTAAATAAGGTGATAAAAAAACAACATCCCCCTTTTTTAAACTAATTCCATAAAGGTTGATTTCATTTTTAACTTTTCTTGGTAAAATAAAAGGGGCAGGTGGGTAAAGTCTAAAAACTTCTTTAATAACCTTATCTAAATAATTAAGGTCGTTTACTTCATCTAAGCCAAAATCAATGCTATTTAACTTTTCTTTTATTTCAGGATGAAAAGAAAGCAGATAAATTGTAGCTTGCAAAGCAAAAGAGATAGTTTCAGTTCCAGCTAACAGAAGTAAATTAAAATCAGGCATAATATCCTTTTTCACTGATTCTTCTTTTGATCTACTGTTTACTCTATGAATCTCATTAATTAAGGTATCTTGAGAAAATGAGTCAAAATATTTTACTGTTTCAATAAAATTTTTTTCTAAAAATTCTATTTCTTTTTTATTGAGTTTTTTGACATCAAAAAGAACCTCAGCCATTAATAATTTGGAAACAATTTCATTTTTATATTTTTTCAGTCGTGAATCTTGGCCTGGAGGCTCAATAGACATCCCCATTAATAACTTAATGTTAGCTTTTAATGCAAAATCATCAAATAGTTTTTTTATATCAATATTAGAACATTTTCTTGATTTAATATAATATAGATAATTCCTTATGATATCTTTTAGCGGAGAATCAACTTTACTTAAGCTCAAGTAGCGATTATATGCACTCCTTTTTTCTTTCCATATTTTCCCACCTTCAGTAAGAATAGATGAATTATCACCAAAAGAATTAAATGATTCTATTTCATCATCTATAAGTTCTTTACATTTTATTTTGAAAGTACAAATATGTTCAGGCTTAGTAACCAATAATACCTTAGTATTTTTAAGCCAAAAAGAACACATTCCACTTGTAGTTTTTTCTATTAGTGGCTTAGCTTCTAGTAAAATATTTAATATACCCTCTTCTTCACAAATATAAGGCAACTTCCCATAAAAAAAATTTCCTCTTAAGTGGGGTATATTTTTACCTGGAAAAGGCTTTCCAGTTAATTTATCTGTTAGCCAGGTTATATTTTCATAAAGAGTTTCCTGCCATTCTCTGCTAACTACATATGAAAGAATTGATCTATTTGATAGCGTAGAATTAGATTTAAGTCCACCGGTGCTTTGATTATCAGGCATAATTTTATTGAATTCTTAGAAAAATAACATAATAATTTATTTTATAATAAAGTTAAATTAAGATTATACTTAATTAGATGTGCTAATTTACTTATACAATATAATAGCCTATATATTGTTATTAAATTTTGATTACTGCATACACAGGCTCATTTTTCTTTTTATTCACATCTTTTAAAAAGTTTATTAATTTATCAATCATTTTACGTTAAAAATTAATTCAATACAATTTTTGATTTTTAGCGAGTCGCTAATTTAAAATTATATTTTTAAAATATTACTATATTATTAATGTACTAAAAATATTATATCTAACGCCAAGAGCTATAGCATGTCCTATGTTTCTAGCGTTAAGTTTTTTCAAAATATTTTTTCTATACCATTCAACAGTATTAACCTTAATATCTAATATTTTGCTAGTTTCTCTTATGTTTTTACCATGGTACGCTAGTAACAAGCATTGCTTTTCTCGACGAGTTAAGCGATTATCGAGCATAATAATACCTATAACCTTCGTTTCATAAATTAATGAAGCTATTTCCTTTATACGTTTATTAAGAGATAGTGATTCAAGATATTCGAGGTAAATTCTAGCAAGCTCTTTTTTAAATTGTTCTTCTTGCTCAATTATTTTAGATTGTAATGCCTTACGTCTGTATTTTTTTAGAGGCATTATAAACTTCCCTTGTAAACGATGATTTACCCATTTTTACAAACGAAAAATTTTAATGCCTCTACGTAAAACCGCGATTATTTAAATAATTTGCAAATTAATTTCTCCGTAACGTAACCCTTTGGCAACCGCTTCAGGAATATTATTACAAGCTAATTTCGTAAATATAGATTGGCGTTGAGCTTCTATTCTGCGCATAGAATTATTAAAGAATCGTGCGATCTCTTTAATACTTTTTCCCTGCGCTGACAAATATAAGCATTGCCTTTCCCGTTCGGTTAACCGAAGATCAAAAGTTACTCTTTTTCTTAGCCATACATAAGCAAGAATAGACTGCATTTCTTTAATTTGCTTTTTACCTGGTTTTGAATTGCCCAAATAAGCAAGATAATTTATTGCAAATCTTTTATAGAAAAGATCTTCTTCTTCAATTAATTTGCGGCAAAGCAATTCTCGGGTTAAGCTATTCTCAACCATCATTGACTCCTAGTTAGTTGGTGGTGGCCAGCACCGGCAGGGTGGTACTAACACTCTGTCGATGCGCTTTTTTCTTTTTTATAATGCTGTAAAATTAATATGAACGAGAACGTAAACGTGTTCGAGATGAAGCAGCTGTATTAGCCCAAAAGCTCGATGATGCAGAAGAAAGAGGCCGACATAAAGAAGCTTTAGCTATTGCTAAAAATATGATCTCTAAAGGTTCTGAATTTAGTTTTATTAAAGAGGTTACTGGCCTTTCTGACCAAGATTTACTCAATCTCGAAGATTAACCATTTAAAGTTGTTCTTTATTTTGGTTTACTAACACCTTAAGCTCATTAATCTCCTGGCTTAGCTTTTCCATCAAGCTAGTATCTCGATAAACAGTGAGTACGCTCATCAAGGATTTAGCCTGGTCAGGGGTTATTTCCTGTTCCGCCACGCCTCTTAAGATAGTATTACCTATTTCGAGCAAAGATTTAGGCTGGTCTAGTTCTTGTGGTAAATCTAAATTAATAGGCTTATCCTTTGCTTTAGGTATAATTCTTTCCAGACAAAAGCGCAGGGTATTAGTATCGCCTGACTTAGCTAGTTCAATGGCTTGCTCTACTAGCTCATCTGCATGAGACTCAAGTAATTTTAGCCAACGAGTCTTTTTATTTAATGCCCCTTTCGGCTTACCCTTGGGATTACCGCTCTGGCCTGGTTGATATTTCATTTTCTGTTTAATTCCTCTATTTTTCAGGTTTGGCAAAAATGGTACGTGAGGCACGTGAGATTTGTGAGGTCGTGATGAGCCCTTTAAAATCAAGGCCTCAAGAGCCATAAGCCCTCACAATTGCACTTTTTCCATTTGTGAGATTTGTGAGGTAATTGTTTTTTTTTGCACAGTTAATTAAATTCCTCACATTTCTCACAAATCATAAAAACACCTTTGTGAGAAGCAAATAAACAAAAAATATCATTAAATCAATAACTTAGGTTGTCCTCACGAACCTCACGCGTCTCACACGCCTTTTTAGCTAATCCCAATTTCTTCTTTCTTAGAGCCAATAATAGTTGAAGAAAAATGATACAAACGGGTTGTTGTGCCTAATGCAGGAACGTGAATCGACGCAACGACTTCGCCATTTGGATGTCTAAGTAAAAAACCCTTTCTAAGCAAAAGTGCCGTTACCGCTTGAGGTTCAAACCCATTACAAAGCTCCTTCCTATAAGTTTTGGGCAAAACGTAATAATCCCCTGAGGTCGGTTTATTGATGGACTCGTCCTCAAAACCAGCTCTATTATTCAGCTTATCAGATGATTTAATAAAGAAAGGGGAAAAGCGTGAGGATTGCGATAAAAAAATATGACGTACTTGCTCTACTATTTTCTCCTCTTCAGAAGAGCTTAAACCACCTTCTCGATGGTCGTTGACCCACGATTCACAACAGGTAAACGCTGCTTCAATGCAAGAGCCTGCTTCCCAATCTACAATACCCCATTCTATCGCTAATTCTCCCGCCGCAGCGACTAAAGCAAATCGTTCTACTACACGCTTAACCTGCCCGTGCGCATCGTCTCCCTTGATTCGCGTCAAAAAGTTCTGGGCTATCTCATTTCTTTTTTTCAGAATCTTTTCTTTGTCTTCCTTTACTAAACGAGTTAAAAAAGTGTCAATAGCACTACCATGGTTCTTTTGGCATTGGGCTTTCAAGTAATTGGATAAACTTGCGCCGTCTTTATGACCGTGCAAGTCTTCAAATATCCCGAAACCTTTGCCAGCATCAGCAGAAATATTCACAGAACGAATTTCTTGTCCCGCTTTAATGGTTTGCCCCGCTGCTTCTAAATGCGCTCTTAAGGTTAATTCACCGCTGGTTAAGAAAAGTAAACACCATAACGCTATATTTCTAGCCTGGCCCGTTTTAAACGCACGTGCTTTACCTTGACCATTGGCTAACATGTAAAACACTTCGCCCGCAATACGCGCACTAAGCTGCGATAGTTCGTCCAGGATAAGTAATGCATGGTTATGTTGTGCGGCCAATCCTTCTAAAGCATTATCCGTAGCACGCACAGTGTGCGGACGTAGTCTTTATTCCCATAGACCGAAGCAGCCACGGCTAAAGCGGTACTTTTTCCGATGCTGCTTTCTCCCACGAGATGAAAACCGCCACTCTCTAAGCCTAATAAACCTACTAATGAGCCAGCAAAAGCCATGGCTACTGCAAACATCAGTCGCGAGTTACCGGCACAATAATAAGAAATATTGTGAGTCCATTCATCTAATGTACCCAACTGACTATAATTATGCAGAGTGTAATCGCTATGATAAATTAAAGTCTCTTCATTTTCAGAAGAAGGATAATAGACCTTATTCGGTAATATAAATGATTGTTTATACCAGCCGGTATGGTCTATACAGCGTACTTTAGTTTCCACTGTAGTGGTAGCAAGATACTCTAAAAGATGTCTTTTTTGTTTTAGGCCCGGATGAACGATAAGACCAAGACGTAATAGTTCTTCTATTGCTTGTTCGCCATTACCTTTTAAAAAGGTACCTGGCATAACCCAGCGGTGCAAGTGTCCATCGGCATCATTAAATTCTAACACACGCCCCCAGTTCTCATTATTGGGGTCACGAGTTAAAGCCGTTATTTCTAATTTTGTGCACAACTTAATAGGCAATTTCCCTTCTTCTTTGCAATAAAAAACTCCGTCATCCCTGATCTCAAATGGGCAAAAAGGAATAGTGACATTGTCTAAGTTAGGTGCATCAATTAAAGGTAAGTTAAGAATATCTTCTTTTATTATATTCCCTTTCGCTTGCACCAAATCGATAAAATCGCCACCTTTAGGAAGTTTTAGGCTATCAATATCAACCCAAGCAACTTGACAACCTAAACCTTGCAGTTCGGAAGTAACATCCTCGCGATACTTAATTCCCGCCTCATCGTAGTCACCAAAAAAGTTAATCTTACGATTAGCTAAAGGTGTAAAATCAGTCGTATTGACTGAATTGGCAGAACCTGACGTTGTCGCTAGTAATCCGTACGTTTCCATAGCCTCTACACAACTTTCTCCTTCACAGAACCAAATAGATTCATCAGCTCGCTCAATTATCTCAGGCAAGCGATATAAGGGTTTACCTTGATCAAATTTAGGTTCTCCTATGGTATAATTTTTTCGTTCGCTATCATAGCGAAAAGGCCTTATCCACTTTTCACCCGTGGCAAGGTTCTTTAGACGGATCTTTAACAATGCAATGGTTCCATCTTTATTATAATAATAATGCGTACCCGTATGTTGATAATTTGCAAATTCTTTTTCTAAGTCATTTTTTGCAAACTTATTAATTAACCCTTGGATGATTTCTGGTGTTGGTAAGTTACTCATACTTCCATGCCCCTAATTCGGTAACAGCATCAATAAACTCAATTCCGCGTAAATGCATGTGAAACTTGAGAACGTTGCCTCCTGATGCCCCACAACTAAAACAAAAGAACATCCCATGTACTAAATTGACAGAGAAAGAAGGATTTTTATCTGAATGAAAGGGACAAAGTGCCGTGGCTTGTTTGCTTCGAGGATGAAATTTCTTTAACAGCCCCGCGTAATATTCACGGGGGTTAGGAAGCATATTCGGATCAAATCGTCGCCGTTTCTTACTAGCGTGTCGCTATTCTCACGAAAAATTTTGGCCATCCTGACCCCAAAATTAGTTCGAATCACGCGACGGCAGTGGCCGCGATTCGTCCGGCGTCTGGCACGCACTCGCGCTTCATCGAAGCGCTTCATGCCCGCGCCTCCCTCCATGACTTTACGGCGTGATGCGTTGCCTGCTTCGCCCAGCAACCCACGCCTATCGCGGGCTCTTCGACTGCGTATTGCTTTCGCAATGCTCTCCTTGTCTCATCGTTAGAAAGTGGCGTTAATGATCGCTTTGAGGTAGCATGGTAGTGTGTTTGATATTTATTAAAGGGCTGAGTACCGCTAATACCCAGTCCTTTGCTATCTTTAGGCCTCATAGTTATCCTCCTTATCGAATTGAGAAATCAAGGCATATTGTCTTATACGGCGTATATCGCCATTAGCGTGCTTGTACTCGACCCACTGTCTATCAATAACGCACCCAATATGTTCCAACTCTTTAATACGAGAAGCTGGACTATAAATAAGAAACTTAGAGAGAAGCTTCCAGGTGTTATAAGGACGTTCTGCCAGCCTATCTCGCAAAAAGAGGGTTTGGGGTTTTAAATGTTTTCTTTTAGCTTTAAGCATCTTTACCTCCTGTTGATTCGCTGGTACTTTGTTTTAAGCTAGAGGCGGAAAACCAGTTATCAGTATCTTCCAAGGGATAGAGCACTTTGCCGCTAATTTTAAGAAACTTAGGACCAGTGCCTTTCCAACGTTCGCGCTGAAACCATTGACGGCTATAGCCATAGCGGTAACTGGCTTCGCTTTCATTGAGATACAGTTTATTAATCTGCATATTTAAAACCTCACAATTAAGAGTAATTAATACGGGGTTTGATTATGCTTAAGGGATGTGCGCAGTAAGCCGCTTATTACGCAAGCGCAGCAAAAAAAGATATTAAACTGCGCAGGAGTAGCAAATTTTGGCGTTTTCTGCGCAGAAGTAGAAAAAGAGTAGTAAAAGGGCCTTTATCTACTCTAAAAAAACAAGATTTAATTAGGTAGAGTATCTTACGTTGGAGAAACCAACTCGGAACTTTCTTTTATTTTTCCCTTCTCTTCGCTGAAATAACGTTTTAAAGTATAAATAGAAGTTTTCTGTTCTTCTTCTTGAGTGTCTGTACTGTAATACATAACATCATCTATAAGGTAAATTGAATAGCAAGCGCCTTCAATTCCATCATATGCGTTAATCTCTTGAGTGTGTTTTTTTTCTAACATCGCTTTAAATGTCGTCCATGTGTGGCTTTTTTTTATCTCGTATTGTACCAAAAGCCTTAATTCTTTTTTCTCTTTAAGTTTCTTTCCGCCTTTTTCCCCAACTTTACTTAGATATTGCTCTATGGGGCTAGTAGTTATTTCTTGTGGTTCCTTATTTTTTTCTAAAAACTCGTGTAAATGAGGAAATTCTGTTTTAAAAAGTTCAGGATAAGTATTTTTCCTATCATTGAGAACCTTTATTATCAATTGCTCGTGAGCTGAGAAGTTTTTATGGCTAACGCCCATTTTACAAAATTTATCAGCCATATAGAGAGGATGTCGAACCAACCAACTGTTAAAAAGGATGGCGAAGTTTGCAATCTGGTATATTTTTTTCTTCTCTAATACATCACCACTTAATTCTAATGTTTCATCTATTAGTGACGGTATATCCATTTCATCATAATAGCCGCTGCTAATAATTCTAACTATTCTTTCCTCTAATTCGGAAAATGCAAACATAAATTTAGTACAATCATATTTACTGATTACACGGGTTGGAATAACCGGCCCCACTCCGGCCAAAATATAAGCTGCTTCTTCAGCAGTGCAGCTTTCTCTCGAAAAAAACATTTTTAATGTCCATTCATCAATGTAATAGTTTTCCCGCCTAGAACTTTCAAAAGAATAAATTAAATGGTTAGCAACTAGTCTGGCATAAGCTGCCTTTGTTATATTCAAGTCTTTTTGAGTAACTATTAACGGCTCTTTTAATTCAATAGGTTGTGTGCAATTGATATCTTGATAGAGTTTTTTTACCTCAATAGATTCTTTTTCTATAAGTTCTCTTAGTATATTTCGAGATAAATATAAAAGATCCGATTTAACCTGAGTTGCCAATGTGATAGGAAATTTTTTTGATTGAAGAGTCTCATATATGCTTGTAAAACTTGAGTTTTTAATCCAGTCATCAAATGGCTCTAAAGCTTTCTCCATTTTACGGTTTCCTTCATAATAAATTTACATTATTTTTTCAACAGTGTTACTAATTTCTATCCCCATCAACTTAACCAAGGTATCAGTAATAAGCTGCATGGGCTTTCGTAAACGTTCAATGTCATTCATTATATATCCTGCTGTAATATCATTGTTCATTTTATGATTCAATAACCGTTTTAAGGCATAAGCAGCAATATCTAAACTTTCAGCCACTGTTATAAACGTGCGGCGCAAATCATGTATCGTAAAATGCACACCACTGCTTTCTATTACTTTAGCCATTTGTTTTCGCGGTTCAATAATATGACCGCCTGCACCAGAACCAGGAAAAAACATAAGCATTAATTGCATCTCTTTTCCTATTAGTTAGTAAGGTGTATAGAGAGTCAGATAAAGGTAAGGTGTGCTCTTCATGATTTTTAGTTTCAGTTATTGTTATTGTTTTATCTTTAAAATCAACCTGTTCCCACTTAAGCTGAGCTGCTTCCTGACGGCGTAGGCCTGTCATAACAACCAAAATCAAATAATCACGAAGAGTCGTATTAGATAAGGACATTACACCTTGATACCAAGCCGCTAACTCATGTGATTTAATGTAAGTTGTACGTTTTTCTACTCGAAACCAAGCTCGCGTTTGAGATAACCGCTTTACAGGGTTTTCAGAAATCAAAGAACGACCTTGTGAATCTTCATATTGCACTGACGCAAAATTAAATAAAGCACGTAATATTCTCATTGCTTGGTCTGCATAAGCTGCCCCATGCTTTTTACCTAAAAAAGTATGTTGTTTTACCACATCTTCTTTCGTAATACAGGTAAAAGGAATATGACGCCATTTTTTGAAAGCTAATTCCATTGAACGTTTATAGTCATAAATAGTCTTAGGCTTCAATGATTTACGTGTTTCCAAATAATCCTTGAATATCTTCTCTAATGTAATTTCCTTTAATTTTGACGAACGTTTTTCTGCCAAAGGATCAAGGCCCGTTGCAATCTGACCTAATATCTTTTGTGCCTCACGTCTGACCATTTCTACGGTTAATTCAGGATAACGACCTAGCGTAATGCGGGATAATTTTCCTTTAATAAGCTTCTCAACAAAAAATGCTTTAGAACCTCCTGACGTAACACGTACACCAAAACCTTTTAATGTATCATCGTAATAACGTTTTTGTGCTGTAACACCTACTTTTACAGTGAGAGGGATAGGCAACTTATCAACGACTAATTTTGTAATCTTCATGTTATTTGAACTTTTACTGTGTCGAACATGTGTCGAATGAATAGTTAAAAAATGTTAAAAGAACTTATAACTTATTATATAGTTAATGTTATTCAAATAAAAGAATTTTATAAGAAATTAAAAAGGTGTCGAAATAGTTAAAATAGGAAGTTTTATAATTTGTAATCAGTAGGTCCCGGGTTCGAATCCTGGTTTCGGCACCAGTAAAATCAATAACTTACACTATTTTTAAATTTTACTCTCAATGCCCTTGCGGGACTTTTGCGGGACCTGCGTTGTTTGAGCTAATCCTCAGCAAGGTTGAACGTGCCCCTTGTTCCATATCACATACTTTATTCGCTGCTTGAATTAAATTATTTAATTCAGCTGTAGAGTAATGCGTCGTAATCCTTCCACTTTTATGCCCCCAAAGCGCTTGTCCGTCTTGAAAGTTTACTCCCATTGCGCGTACACGACATCCAAAAGTAGGTTTAAGATCCGACACTCCCGCATAAGGCAACCGCTACTTTGTCCATGCTGTATTCCGATTCATAGGGTGACTTTGAAAAGTAAACCCATCCTCTGGATGAATACCGCTTACTTCTTTCAAACATTACCTTAACGGTTACACAACAACTCACCAGAGAAAGCCTACAGAATATCTTTTATTCTATAAGCATCGCTGTGTGCAAGGTACTTTAATTTGCTGTTGGAGACCTATAACTCTGTACTTGCAAATTTTCCTGATCTAGTTGTCTAGCTAAACGTTCAGACACGAGTCGACCAAAAAATCCTATGCGCGCATCATTTTTTGCATCTCTTAAAAGATTTGCTGCACTCGAAATACTTCCTTTCATGTGTGTAGAAAGCAAGCCTTGCAACCACGGTACGATTCCTTCCATTTGGCCTACTTCGTAAGATCCACTCCGTTTGTTGTTAATACCTAACAACATCGTAAGCAACGGATGGAATCGAGTTGGATTTGTATGCGCGATCCTTTTTAACTCACGATCCCACGTAGCCACAGACACGGGCCTCATATTCATACCATTTTCTCGTGTGCTTGTTTGGCTAATTTGTTAAACATAAGAGACAGAGAAAGTCCAGGAACGCCTTGATAAGGATACTCAATTGAAAACGGATTACTTCCTGCATTTGCCATTAAGTTTTTCGCATTTTGCCTTATGAATGCTGAACACTGATTGACGGGCATTGATCTAACCGACGCGTTAGAATCAAATTGCGGAAGCATGCGTGTGCAAATACACGCATCCACCAAACGATTCAACCAGTCATCCTCATTTCCATAACCTGTTTCTGTATTCCAAGTCAATAACGGTGCGCGAACAATACTCAGCGGTAACCCTGATTCTCTTAAGATCTGCTCTCCCATAAACTTTGTCGCCGCATACGCATTTAAATTCTTCTTGATTGCCAATTCGTCTGCAAACATGCCAAACCAACCTTGTCCAGGTATCTTACGCACATTGTCTTGACAACACACTTCGTCACAATGTACCGAATTTGTTGATACATAGACGATGGGGGTCAGTTGTTGATCCGCACGGTATTGGCTTGTCTCAAACGCAAGCTGAGCGATACGAAGCGTTCCGTTTACATTAGGTTCGGTTAATGTGTCTAAACCCTCTTCTAATCCCCAAGTCTTAATCATCGCCGCAGCATGAATAATTGAGTCGATGGCTGGATTACCATGACAATCATGGATCAATGTTTCATACTCACTCTCTTGAAGACCAAATTTATCTTTATTTAGATCACCCTCAATAACTTTGATTTTTTTTAAGTACGCCTGACTCAGTGATTCATGTCCAGTCAAGATAATACGTCGCGCACGAGAAGCCGCGTCTTCCTGTGCTGAACCACGAACTAAACAAATCACTTCCGATACCTCAGGATCGTTTAGCAGATATCTTATAACGTGCGCACCTAAAAATCCAGCACCACCCGTGATGAACACACGTCTTTTATCGATTGGGTTGATATTCTGCGGTGTAGAGGATTTTGTTTTAGACGAAGCTGAATCCGTCAGCGCTTTCAGCTGTAAAAAGACGATCCATGCTATTTTTTTCGATTTTAGCTAGCCTCCCTAATAAAGGCGTGGTCACTTCTTCCTCTTCTCTATCTAACGATCGCTCTGGATTCTCATCCCATAGCACTTGAGCAAGACTTAACATAGAGTGTTTCATCAAAATAGGTGTTGCAAAATATTTATTTTGCGGCGCTTTAATATTGATACAACCCTGATGATAAAGCGCATCAAGTAGTTCAGGCAGCATAGCGCCCATTCTTGTAAACTCAATGGAATCAAACCCTAAATGTAAAAGCGAAGACGCGAGTATACGCTCATCACCGAAATCAATTTCTGGTTTTAATTTATTCAATAGCCAGCGAGCCAGCTCTACCGGAGTTTTAGGATAATCTTTAGAAGAGGTCGCACTCATAGCAGTAAAGCTCGACTGTTTTTTTACTACACACTCCAGTCGGGCCTGAAGCCTATGCCGAATCACTTTCAAACTTCTATTCAAAATTCCATTTTCTAATGACCATCCTCCATCATTCATATCATCGATAATGACTTTCAAGGGTATTTCACTCTCTGCAATACCTTTGAGTTAACACGCCGATTTTACTTTTGCAAGCAGCGTTTGCTCAAGATGGATACGATACTTTTCTGCAATGGGTTTCTCAAACCGAAACATGACTATCGTTGCCGAACGTGATGCATTCAGGGTGACAAAACAGGCACTTGGAGACAAGCCAGACTCAAGCTCTATGGATTGAGGAGAGATTACATTTTCAATTCGCTCTGGAGAAATAAATTTTCCATTATCTAATTTTTTGCAAAGAAGAAACCCGATCAATAATCACATAACGACCATCGGGTTGTAATTCTGCGATATCTCCCGTTAAAAAGAATCCATCTTCCCTATAACGTTGCTCAATAGCACGACGCTGCCCTTCATCGCAAATCCAGTTGCTTTTTGGCATCGTACTAGAAGATTTAACCGCAATTTCCCCGCGAGGATAAGGATGATCCGCGGTGGAATACCCCATATCCGGTAATGACACTAACTTAATCTCTTTACCTGGCGTAGGACGCCCATTAGCCAGTATTCTTCTTGACTCTGTTTGCCCATAACTTTCATAAATTTCACAGGGAAGTTTTTTTAAAAAAGTTAAAATCTCTGTACCCACTGCAGGGCCACCTATAGTAAGTATTTGAATTCCTCCTCCTAAAAGATACTTATATACGTAATACATCGCATTGCTATCTGCTTGCATATCGATATTTTTTTGTATATCGATATCTGCTTGCATATTACTCTTTATTGGCCGGTGTTTACATACGAAAGAAATTGACTTAGCGTCGGTCTTAGTTTTTATCACTTCTGGCTTATTTACACGCCTACTCAATCTCGCTTTTTCCTTCCCTAAAAAATCAAGATACAGAGTGTAGAGCTCTCTTGCATGAATAGGCACAAGTACAACTGAACCAGGGCCAACCAAACGATTAATTTCAAATAAATGGGATCCCGGGGGGATAAAAGAAATTTTCCCTCCGCTAAGAAAAGCGCTCCAAACAGAATGCTTACCGGTTAACCATGACGGTTCATGAGCAGAAATCACTGAGGATGGAAAAAAACTAAATTTGCTTTCACTCCACTTTTGATGTGAATAGACCAGTCCTTTGGGTTTACCGCCCGAAGTGCCACTGGTAAAAATAACCACTGCCGGATTATTCTCATCAAACGGTTTAGACGCGGGTTCTTGTTGAATAGGTGCTGCCTTTAAATCAACCGGTGGTGAAGAAAAATAATCGATTACGATTGGTTCCAATTCAACCTGATCAGTTAAACTGGCATATAAAGAGGAATCAATCGGATTCTCACTCATAAGAACGATTTTTTTAATCTTATCTGGCCATTTAAGCCGACTCTCTATAAGCTTATTAAGAACCATCGGATCGAGAATAACCAGCGACACCTTAGACATATGCCATGCATCAAAGATATCTTGCGCTGACCATCCTGAATAAGCACCCACTGCACCACGCTGAAAGGCTACAACACTAAATTCCGCCGTATACCAAAACGCGTGATCGTGGAATGACACGCCAATCAGATCCCCCGTTTGAGAGGAGCGTTCCAATATTCTACCCAAATACATTACCCATGCGTGTACTTGCAAATAAGTTACCATTTTTCTGCCTAAAGACGGATAATGGGCCAACTCGGCTTTAATTGCATGTTTTAAATCCTCATCACTCGCTGGACTCAACTCATCAGAATACGTTCTTGGATAAGAGGAAGAAAAAAATTCGAATAAAGGTCGTTCTGCACGATCAGTAAATATGCGATAGATTCTATCTGCAAGAAGGGGTATAGCATCGTGGGTTTTGTTTGGATCAAGCCAACCGTAGGCCATACTACAGCCCGCATCCGATACGTACTATCTCTTTGGAGCGCATGTTTTACCTCAATTATTTATATTTATCATTTAATAATATATCATTTTTATTTATGATACTAATTGATATCTACATTCATGAAAAATTTTTGATATTTTAATTTGGAAATTAATTCCATATGACGCAGGCCGCTAGTAAAGTGGATAATGATGTAATCAGTAGGTCCCGGGTTCAAATCCTGGCTTCAGCACCAAAAAAATCAATAACTTACATCCAAAGCACCTCACTCACATAACCAGTATGAGTAATCCCGCCTCGACAGCTCACTTAATGTCAATAGGCTTTTTAATTAACGCGTCCTATTTATTATGACTTCTTCTAAAAGAAAATACTCGCAAGCGTGGAAGATAAGAAAACGTTTTTCTTATCTTATTTACATACAATTTTACTTAATCTACCACGCTACGCATTGTTACCTGGACATCGCTGAACGGTTGCACTGACTTTTCAAGATAGATGTGCAATACATTAAGGCTTAAAGCTTCTTTGATCCAAATCCGAAAAAATTTTGTCTAAACTGTTTTATTGCGTCATCTCTATGATGTTTTCTGGAGAAAATTTATTATTGGGTAAAAAGCAAACTTCATCTGTAAACTGTAGCAGTTTTCCATGTGTTTTTTTCAATCCAAACAAACCAAAAAAAAGTAAGTTTGCGTCGATTGCAGGACATACATTTAAGAAATCCGGTGAATTCGAATCCGTTGTATCGAGCACGGGTTTTGATGGAAGCACGCAAGAAAAATCACGCCTTGAATGCTTAGAGGATAAAGGGGGAACCGTAACTTGTGCGCAGGATGGATTTATGCTTAATTGTTGTTGAGAAGTAGAGTCTGAGAGATCTGCTAACGATAACGGTTCTTTTTTTTGATATAACACCAATAATGTCCCTTTATTCAAGCCATCCGCCTTACCTAAAGATCCATCTAGATTAAAAATATTATCTCGCGAAGATTCGCTCGCGTCATGGCCATGAACAAAATTAAGCTTATAACCTGCGTGCTGAATAGGGCGCTCTAAGCCTAGATAATTTCTTAGGAGTTACGCATTGACAGGGATTCGAAATTTTGTATATGAAACAATAAAGTTTCGAATTGTAGTTAAATATAAATTTCCTCTAAGTTCATACCAATGAGAAATAATGCGATTGAAACGTAATAGCTCGAGTTCAATAAAAGCCTTTAACGCACAAAATATATGATTTTTAATTGGATTTTCATTACGCACTTGAAAGCGTTCAATGTGACACAGCTGTTTAATAGCACGATGGAACTGTTCAATCCGCCAATGAGTGTTATGAAGCCTTTCAAAATCAACTGGTGTTATTGATGCAAGATTATTTAATTCATCCGTGCTTAAAATGTAGTAGCGATATGTGTTTTTATATAACTGTCTAACTACCTTGACCATACCGTAATCTTTTAAATATACAGTATGTATTGCACCAGAAGACCAATCTTCAAATTTTTGTATTGGAATGTATTTTCCTCGTTCTGATGAAATAATGCGATTACTCTCTACCCCAAACATAAAATTCAATTTCTTTCCTCGAATGAATTTCAAGTTCTCCAGGCTGGCGTACCAGCTGTCTCCTGTAACCCAAGCCGGCGCTAATCCCCAACTCAGCGCCTCCGTTAACATCTCACGGAAATAATCATTTTTAGTTTTCCCAGATGATTTATCACAAATTCGGTAATTAACCGGCACAGAAATACCGTGAATATCTGTATAGAATAGTGTAATGATATTGATTCCTTTCACAACAGCATGGTGCTTCCCTGACCAAAAATAATCGATAAATTTTGCTTTCTTGGAGTCGCTATAGGGTTTGTCTAATACAGAATCATCTACACTCAAAACCCCTCCTGACCATTCTATCTTATCCTTTCCTTCTTCAAATAAATCTTGCGGACCGAAACGTTCTCTTTCTAAAAATCGATTAATACTATCGTGTGATACGGCTTTCATCACTTTGGATAACCTCATACAACTCGTGTAATTTGGCTCACTTAATAAATACGATACATAGAGTTCTTTATTGCAGCGTGCTGTCGATCGCTTTGTCTTTACTAGCATTTTATTAACATAATTTAAAATATGCATTTTATAACAGCTTTGTCAATGCGTAACTCCTATTTCTATTTAATAAGATACTTGCAAATGGCTCATCAATAAAAGGGTTTGCATAAAATTCCGCGATCACATCAGATAAAACTAAATCCGTTATTTTATTACCTTGTATCGCTTCTCGAAATTTAGCATCGATGTGCTCAATGGTATTTCGCAACTCAATTTGGCTCTTTGATTCATAAGGAACCTCTAATTCGTTCGCTAATTCCTTAATGTTTTTTAGTCCTATCGGAGCATGACTATAAATAGTCAGCTCGTTGTGAGCACCCAATGTACAAGAAATAAGTTTTAAATTTGGCCGATAAGCACCATGATAAATAGTCAATACTTCGTTGAGAGAAACCATCTTTTTTAGGATCAGCGCTTCGAGGCCCAGCAATGATCGAACAAACGGATCCGCTAATAAAGGAGGAATAAATGTTGGTTTTTTAGAAGTATTGATAGCTTCCAAAACTCTTATAAATTCAAAATCATGATTTGATAAATGTATTTTAATTTTGACCCCACACTCTATAACCATTTTCTCTATTACTTTAAGCGTAAAATAATCATTACTTCCTCTATCCGCCAAAATATCGCCAAGAAATCTTATCAAACCTATTTTTTGATTACATTTCATTTTGCTTATTATTTTTTTAAATAAATGAAGATCGTTATTTGTGAGTTCTGATGATTTTTTCTTATATATACTAACTAAATGATGGTAATCTTCTGAGTGAAGATCTTTGAAAATAGTGTACTTAATTAGAATATAAATGAGCTTGATTGCATTGCCATGTAAATCACCCACTGTAATCTGTACAAACGGATTGATTAAGTGATTTTCTTCAGATTTCGGTACACGATAAATATCAACTTCTTCTTTCAATAATTTCATAACACTTAATTCCATTTAAGTAATTAAAATTAATTTAGCAATTAAAGATAACCTTTTTATAACGGATGATCCAAGCCTTTATCAAATTTTAAAAAGGAGTAAATAGATTCTTAAATTAAATAAAATAGCTGAAAGTAAAGGTTAGTTAAATGCCTCTAAAATCAATTGATATGAAGGAACTTATCGATTTCTGTCATCGTTTTATCATCAAAAGGTTTCATAAACGCTTTATCGAAGCCCGCTTGCTCAAACGCCTTTTGCATACCCTCAACTTGATGACTAGTCAATGCAAAAATAGGCAAATAGGGTTTATTGTTATTCTTTTCCCACTGACGATACCTGTCACAAACTGCGGTTCCTTTTAATTTAGGTAAGCCAATATCCAAAAGCGCCCAAGAAAAAGAGTCTCTCTTTAATGCCTCTAAAGCGGCTTGCCCATCGAGGGTCGTTGTCACTTCATAACCGGCTTTTTCTAATTGATTTTTTAGTACACACAGCACAATCGGATTATCTTCCGCAATCAGTACCGATCCTGTTTTTTTACCTTGTAATTGCTTACTAGGTGCTAATACCCGGTCTATTTTACCTCGATCGACCGCAGCGATAGGAAAGGTAAAATATAAGATAAAGCAACTGCCTTTTCCTTCGGTACTCGTTACCTTTATTTCACCTCCTAGCCGATCTAACCTTTCCTTAACTAAATATAAACCAAGACCATAGCCCTCATATTCTGCTAAATAAGAAGGATGCTCACGGTAAAAACGATCAAATATTTTATCGGTATTTGCTTTTGCAATCCCTATCCCTGTATCCGCTATCTTGACCTCTATTTTCGCAGAACCCTTTTCTTGCTCTAACAACTGAATACTAACTCTTATTTCACCTGCTTTCGTAAATTTAACTGCATTCGATAAGATATTGACAAAAATACGTTTTAACTCAATTCTATCACTCAAGATCAACGGTAAATCTGGATCAATCTCTAAAACGAGTCTTAATCCTTTTGCATAGATAGAAGGCTCCATTAAAGCATGTAGCTCTTTGACTAACCCTGCTAAATCCAATGGTTCCGTTTTTACGGCATGCGTCATTTGCTCCGTATCAATGACCTTGACCACCGTATTGAGTAATTCGAGCAATTGATTCCCGGCATTGTAGGTCATTTGACCGTATTCTTTGGATTTCTCTAATGAGTCTAAGCCTTCCATCTGAAGCTGAGCTAAGCCAATAATCCCTACTAAGGGTGTTCTCAAATCATGCACCATATTTTTTAGAAATTCTTGTTTCGCAATATGGGTTTGCTTGATTTGGTTAACGTTAATAGATATTCCAAAAACATATTCGACGGCATCCTTGCCACCTATAATCGGATATCGGCAAGTAATAAAATAATTTCCTTTATATTCTTCTTCAACGATTTCTTCTTTTTTTAAACGAACAACTCTTTTTACTCCTTCGGGAGCAACATTGCCATAAATACTTATATTTTTATACTGAATAGATTGTAAACTTTGCTTCACTTCATCTAACAATCTATCATTTACCCAGATTATTTCACCATTACAATTAACTATGAAAATGTTGAGGGGAAGTATCTTATTTGTACTTAAAAAATTGATTGTTTTAGCTATATCATTTTCTAATAAAGGAATTTTATCTGGCATGAGTTACCTTATTCTCTGATATATGTAATGATTGATTACCCACTTCCTTGGCTACGTTAAAGAACGGAATCAAAATTGCCTCTTTTTTTTCTTGCTCTAAAAGAGCGCTGAGTTCTTTAATAAATAGATCGGCTTCATAGGCTGGCATATTTATTAGAATTTTTTTATTTTATTGAAAATCATTAATTGTATTTGCTTCTTATCTTCTTGATGAGAAATGATGAAAGAATCACCCAGCTCTAACTTTTGGAATAATTGATTGATCTTACTGACAAGTAAACGGATTTGATGGACGCTTGAACTTTTAAAAAAAGAGGCAATTTTCTTTTCAATCTTTAATTTTTTTTCTCTTTTACTTTCAGTTTTTAATTGCTGTGGGCAATTAAGCATTTCTTCGCTGACTGTTTTAAACTTATACTCTTTAAATTGAATGGCTATTTCTTGAGATAAAAACATTTTTTGGTAAACATATTTAAAACAGGGATTCATTTCTCCAGGA
Source organism: Nephotettix cincticeps (assembly GCA_023375725.1). Classification (NCBI taxonomy): domain Eukaryota; kingdom Metazoa; phylum Arthropoda; class Insecta; order Hemiptera; family Cicadellidae; genus Nephotettix; species Nephotettix cincticeps. The sequence continues at coordinate 1,274,368 of JAGISJ010000011.1, read as the reverse complement.
TAAACTAAATAACTAGCTAACCTATCGAAAATCTTTACCGCTGCACATTCTTCTAACACATAATCTATCGCTGCCTGCTCACAGTTTTGCAGTTCTAAGCCTAGTATTTTATCTTTAAGGTTTTTATATAATTTATTTGCATAATAGTTTCCACTATGTTGAATAACTTTATCTCGAAATACTTCATCAAGCTCATAATTAGTTCTTGTTATAGCGAGAAGATCTTTAAAAGTTTTTTCATTCTTAAATAACTCACTCCAGCTTAAAATTTCTAGTTCACACTTAAGCAAATTAAGGCTTTCTTGATTATTTTTTTTCCACTCTTCATCCATTTCATTAGCCTTAGCCAGTGCTTGTTCTTCGGTTAAATTTTTATTTAATTTTATATAATGAAGGTGTAGACCAGCTGAAATAATTATAATTAACTTATGTACCTCCCCAAGCTCATATTTATCATTAAGCGCTAAGATGAATGCTTTAAATTTTTCTTTTTCTTGTTTGTCACTATTCATACTAATGACTGTCAAAACACAGCACGGATTTTTATTTGAAGTCTCAAACTTACCTTTAAAATTTGCTTTTATTGGCATAATTATTCTTTTTATATGTAATAAATTAATACAAATGATCAATGATAAGAAATACATAGGCTCTTGCTTTGACTTGCAATAAAAGATTCTACACGCGACTACTTACACACTCTTTTCTTCAAGATTAAAAACTAGATAGCTAAAGCAAGGACGGAAAAATGTAATCTTATGACTATATATATTGTATAACTTATCATGCATGCTTAACTTAAATCAATACTATGATTAAAGTCAAATAAGTCTGCCTATACGCGGATGAAAATAAGCCTTATAGTCCGCGCCATTTCTATTCTCGTACTGAATCCTTTTACTTATAATAAAAATAAATAGCTAGTTAATTTTTGATTAAACCAAATCATCGATATCTCAAAAAAAAACAGGCGTACCACAATAAATAAATTAATTTCTACTTTCAATCACTAATTTTATAAAAATAAAACAATAAAGATATTTTAAAATACTGCATATTTAAGAATACAAATATCTCTTAACTATTTCATTCTCCTTAAGAAAAATAATCGCTTTACTTTCACTTAACTCAGAGAAGGATAAAAAAATCGTAATATTTATATAAAGATCTTATAAATGAAAAGTAAAAAATACTAAGTGAAGTAATTCAGTATAATTAACATTAATAAATATTAATTATACTGATCAGTAAAAAATGAACTATAATTATTAAACTAAACTCTACATCAAATGATCTATAAGTAAAAATTATTATTAGCAAAAAGTAAAGAGAGTAAGAAAACCTATAATTTGATTCCGACTCGAATAAAAATATATTCTTTATCCTGATTTTTTAGGTTAGTTATTAAGGAAACACCAAAAACAAGTGGCGGACCACAAGCAACTAAAAGACCAGGAATCATTAAAAAGAAAGATCTTACTCTTCGCATATTAAATCCCATAAAAAAATGGGCTTAGTCTGGCCCTACTTGAAAATCTGTAGAGAGATCTTTTTTATTGTATAAAACAAAGTCTATGTGTCGTATCGTCTCCGATAAAAAATCAAGTTTTAAGCCCACTCCCTGACTTCCCATCCATCCTTTTTCGATTTGCCAGTCGCTGACCCCAAATCCAATCAAAATATCTGTCGCGAAAACATAGCCCACTAGAACACATAGACTTGCTTGGCGGTGATTTTTATGATATAGGCATAAAATGAAGCAAAATAACGACCTATCCCTCCTCCTGTCGACCACCACATTAAATGAAGCGGTTATCCGGCTGCGTCGTGGTGAGTTGCTGGCCTTTCCCACAGAAACGGTTTACGCCTTAGCCGGTGATGCGTGAAATAAAGCAGCGATTAAAAAAATATACCAACTCAAGCAGCGTCCTTGGCAACAACCACTGAGTGTTTTATTGCCGCATCCGGTTAATCTAAAAAACTGGGTAGCAACCGACCCACCCCTTGCAGAACCCTTAATACGCCAGTTCTGGCCAGGACCATTAACCCTTATCTTTAACAAGCATCCCTCTGTACTCGCTACGTTAACTGGAGGAAGTCTTAAAATTGGGCTACGCGTCCCGAATCATCCGCTTGCACAACAATTATTACAGGGTTTTGGCGATGGCCTCGCTGCACCCTCTGCCAATCGTTCAACGCAACTGAGCCCAACACAGGCCGCTCATGTTCGTAAAGAATTTGGGGAAGAATTAACGATTCTTGGCGCAGACGAATGTACACTCGGTATTGAATCTACTCTCCTCGATCTCACCACACCGATTCCTTCAATATTACGTCTAGGCGCTATCTCACAAACCGCGTTACAACAAGTACTTGGAATAACTGTTCACTTAGGAAAGTTCACTCAACCCAAAAAAGGGATCCGATTAAACCGTGTTCCAACTCAACAGCTCAAAGAATCGATTCATCAAAGACTCAGCCGAGGACAACAAACAGTGGTGATCGCCCGGTCCGCGCCGATTTGTACACATGCCTCTTTACATTGGATCACGATGCCCGACCAAGCTGAATCCTATACTCGGTGTTTTTACGATAAACTCCACATAGCCAAAACGATAACCGGGGCAATGATTTTAGTCGAAGAAGTCCCCAATACGGAACAATGGTCCAGTATTCGCGCATTGTTCAGCCAATGGGAAACGAATTAAAAAAATGAGACTAACTCATACTCACTTATTTTTAACGATGCCCTAACCTTTTTTTAAATAACTTATAAAAGTAATCACTGTTAATAATAGTAAAGCCGCGACCCCATTGTGCATCACGGCACTCCATTGCGGTAAAAACCAAACAATATTTACTATGCCGAGCACTATTTGTAAGAGCAAATACCCAAAAAATAACCCCGCTAACCGATGCAATACTCTATTTTTTGTTTGAAAAAACTTTATAATAAATAAGAAACTAGATAATCCAAAAATCAATGCCCCCGTCCGATGGGCCATTTGAATCGCCGCACGGGCGGAAGGCGATAAACGTCCTCCTTCAAAGTTTGCTTGAATATCACCTAGCGATTGCACAGGTTCCGTTAAATCATAAAATGACCATTTAATATCCGAACAAAAAGGTAACTCCGGACAAACTAAAGCCGCATACTGGCTGCTTGTCCAAGCCCCTAAGGTAATCTGCAGTAAAAGTAAAACAAAGATAAATTGGCTCAAAGGGAGCAATCTTTTTTCGCTTACATGAGGAGTCGTATCAAAAATAGGCGTGATGGAGCAGACTAAACACCAGAGTAAACTTAAAAACATAAAACCACCTAATAGGTGGAGTGTGACAATACCCGGGTGGAGCTGTAAAGTAACAGTCCATCGTCCTAATAAACCTTGAAAAATAAGCAATAATAAAATTAGCCATGGAAAATAGTTGGCAATGTTTAAAAGACGGCGATAGCGGCTTACTAAAACAATCAGCGTCATGCTTAAGAAAATTAATACCGCGGCCGCATAGCGATGCACCATTTCTAACCATGCTTTTTTTTGATGGATGACGGGGAAAGGATGTTCCCCTTTCTCTTTTTCCCTAACAGAGGGAACCTTCCATTTTCCATAACAACCGGGCCAATCTGGGCAACCTAATCCTGCATCATTTAAGCGAGTGACAACACCTAATAAAATAACAACCCACGTCAACACCAGGATCACACAAGCCAGCCCCGATATCCGCACTCTTAACTTCATAGCACTCCTTATTTAATTAAACGCCTTAAATCTCGATAAATATCTTGATAAGTACTCTTTTCCGGGTAATGTAAAACAATACGTTGTGCCACATCGCTTAAGTAGAAACCGGGCGCTGCCTGTTCGGCAAGCACTTCGGAAAAAAATCGGGCACGCTCCCGCTTTGAAAGGCGGTAAATAGCTATCTTTTTAGATAAAAGCGGGGCATTCATTTCTTCTGGCTGCCAAAGCGCAACGCTCACTTTTGACTGCTGTGCGCCTAAAGCAAGGGTAACCTTATATAAATTTTTAAGTGATTCTTGGCATAATGCCGCACAAGGTTTTAAAGTAAAATAAAAAAGTTGCCATTTTTTTTGCGCGTAAAGCGCTATTTCCTCTTCTCTCTGCTGTAAAAAAAATGATTTTAAGACAAATTGCCCGCGCGCCTGCGTAGAAAGTCGCAACCAATTCGGTGGATAGAGATAAAGTAACACGGCTACAAAAAGAGGAAAAATAAAAATAAAAATTAATAATGAGAAAAATTTTATTCGGAGACTGTGTCAGCATTTTTTAAAATTTATCCATACTAAAAGAATAAAGAGAAGACAACTGAATAAACACCACTGACCCGCATACGCATAATGACGCACCGCAGGGCAATGAAATGGCTGCCAATTGGCTTTAAATCGCGTGCCTAATGGTTTATCCATAATCAATACAAAGGATGCAAAGTGATTGTTTTTTAAAAAAGACGGGGTTAAGGCTTGAATACGCTTTGGCCAGGGTTGATCCATGACTTCATGAAAATGAAAGCTATTTTCCGGCCAAAATAAGACTCCTTGGATCGAGCGATTGCCTAATACCCAAGGAATAAATGGCTTGTTTTTTCGATAGATGTCTTGAGGAATCCAGCCGCGGTTAACCAGAATCGGCAAACGTTGATTTTTTACATAAAAAGGAGTCAATACTTCATAACCTACTCGATGTTGATAAACTTTATTTTCCAATAAAAACGAATGCGCATTATCAAAATGACCAACCAGTAAAGTATTTTTATAATTCTGCGCTGGGGTAATGGGTTGGAGGGTGTTGAATTGAATCACGGGACTACGTTGATTCTGCATAAAATGAAGTTGAATATTCTTTTTTTGCAGACCACGTTGAACCTGCCAAAAACCTAACCACATTAAGAATAAAGCTAGAAAAAAAAGAATAAAGTTTAATTTTATATTTTTTTTACTCATTGAAATCAAAAAAAGCAAATTATTAATAAATAAAAAAATCTCAAAAAGTCCAGTAAATACTAAAAAATCCACCAACCCGAAATGGCATCAAACAAAATACGCCGGGGTAAATGTATTTTAAAGAGTAAATATCGATACATAACGTTGAGCCATACGTATAAAGCGATCACGCAATGCACAAGATGCATTACCAAATACGTGATCAAAAAACTTCCATAAATCCCTGTTTGAGTCATCACGTGTAATTTCATCAGGGACGCTAAAAATTCTAATTGAAAAAATATAAAAAATAACCCTAAAATTAAGAGGATGATTAACATACTCAAAGTAAAAGTTCGCTGCGCTTTTTCGAAAAAATAGCGCGCTAACAGTGTAATGAGAGCGCTTATAAATAATAAGGCCAGACTTAAAATAAACAGGTGGTTTCTAAACATCAAGAACGGAATCGTTTTAATCGGTGCTTTTTCCGGAATCGTGATAAAGGGCCAATCAAAAATAAAATCTGGCCAAAGTAAGTAGTGGGTCAAGAACGAAGATTCACCTCCTGTTCCCGCCAACCAAGGGGAAATAGAAAAGCGCAGATGAATAGCGATTGCCCAAAAAACACCAAACAAAAATAATTCAGCCACAAGAAACCAAAGCATCGCCCAACGAAAGGTTCTATCCATTTGATAATTATACAAACCATGACTGCTTTCTTTATTTACCGCGCTAAACCAAGCCACTAACATTCCTAATAATCCTAAGGTGCCGACGACGACTGCGCCGATTCCCCATTTTTGATGTAGATTAAGCGATCCACAGGCCAGAATAAATAAAGTCATCGTCCCTAAAATAGGCAACCAACTGTAGGGTGGGACATAGTAATGCGATGTAGACGATTGCATAATCTTTTTCCTTGCTAATCATTCCCTGTGCTCATTGCACTTAAGCTATACGTCCCAGCGCATAGGTCGGCACTTGAGGACGCTGTTTATTCACCTTAAATAAGGTATACGCCAACGTTATTGTATGAATTTCTTGTGGAAGCTTTGGGTCAATATGAAATAATACTGGCATGACTCGACGTTCGCCACCTATAAAAGTTTGCTGTGTAAAACAAAAGCATTCTGTTTTACGCAAATATTTTGCTGCAATGCCTGGGGAAACACTGGGAATCGCTTGCACCGTTAAGGTACGATGAGATAAATTTTTTGCTTCAAAGTAAATAAGCATGTTTTCACCCGGGTGAAGGCGAAGATGGGTTACGTGCGGAAAAAACGTGTAGGGCAAATACTGATTGGTTTGAGTAGTCAGTTCAACACGAATAGAACGAGTCAAATCTACTGTTGTAGAACGATGATTGCTCTGATCGGAGGTTTTGCCATTAATTCCTAAATTTTTACATAATACATTATAAAAAGGGACCATAGCGAAACCCATACCAAACATCAGAAAAGGCAAACTAAAAATCAGTCGTTGCCAAAATTTAGTTAATAAAACAGGCTTATTTATCGTTTTAGTCTCAATCATCTTCTCCCTAAAATAAATAGAAATTAACCGATATCCTATTATTCTGACAGTTTGGGTGGCTGGATAAAACTATGTAAAGGAGGAGGTGAACTTAATGTCCACTCCAATCCTCTTGCTCCCTCCCAAACGCGTGACGGCGCTTTTTTTTCCTTTTTTAAATAAGGCTCTTAAAATGACGATTAAAAAAAGAGCTGTGAAAAAGCAAAAATAAATGCACCTAAACTCGCAATAGCATTAAAATTAGTAAATTGTAAAGAATAATCGGCCACTCGCCGCGGCATGCCCGCTAATCCTAAAAAATGCATCGGGAAAAAAGTTAAATTAACGCCAATGACGGATCCCCAAAAATGACATTGTCCTAATTTTTCGCTATACATCACTCCGGTCATTTTAGGTAGCCAATAATAAGTGCCTGCAATCGCTGCAAATAAAGCCCCTGGAACCAACACATAGTGAAAATGGGCGACGACAAAATAAGTATCTTGATATTGAAAATCAGCGGGAACCAGCGAAAGCATGATTCCCGAAAACCCACCTATCGTAAACAAAATGACAAACGCTAAGGCAAATAACATCGGCGTTTCAAAACTGATTGCACCACGGTACAGTGTCGTCACCCAATTAAATACTTTTATTCCGGTTGGCACCGCAATTAACATCGTGCTATACATAAAAAATAATTCGGCAGCGAGCGGGACACCCGTAACAAACATGTGATGAACCCAAACAATAAAAGAGAGCACGGCAATCGCAATAATGGCATACACCATAAAACGATAACCAAACAATTTTTTACGTGCAAATGTCGGAATAATCTCTGAAATCAAACCAAAAGCCGGTAAAATAATGATATACACTTCTGGATGACCAAAGAACCAAAATAGATGTTGATAAAGCAGTGGATCCCCACCTCCTGCCGCACTAAAAAAACTCGTACCCAGATGACGATCCAGTAATAACATCGTCACGGTGGCGGCAAGAACCGGCATCACCGCAATCAGTAAAAAAGCCGTGATTAACCATGTCCAACAAAAAATAGGCATTTTCATTAGCGTCATACCCGGCGCACGCAAATTCAATAAGGTCACCATAATATTGATTGCGCCCAGCAATGAAGATAAGCCCATTAAGTGGATAGCAATAATTAAATAATCCGTGCTAGCGGGCGCATAAGTCGTCGACAACGGCGCATACATCGTCCAACCAAAATTAGGTGCCGAGCCATCCATAAATAGGGTACTGAGTAATAAAAACGCGGCCACCGGCAAGATCCAAAACGCCCAATTATTCATTCGGGGCATCGCCATATCCGAAGCACCGATCATCAATGGGATCATCCAGTTCGCAAATCCAGAAAACACTGGCATAATTGCTAAAAATAGCATCACTACACCATGCATGGTCGTCATTTGATTAAATAATTCGGGATTGAGCAAGCGTGCACCGGGTTGAAATAATTCGGCACGAATCAATAAGGCAAAAAAACCACCGACAAAAAACATCATTAAGGAAAACAATAGATACAACGTTCCAATCTCTTTATGATTCGTCGTACACAGCCACCGTTTCAGAAAAGCAAACACACGAAATGGAAAAAAAATCTCAAGCGCTTTGATCACGAGCCGATACTCCCTGTATTTTAAGCCAATGATTAAATTGTGCGGGCGTCACAGCCTCGACAACGATGGGCATAAAAGCATGATTGACACCACATAATTCAGCACATTGTCCACGATAAATGCCTATCTGTTCGATCCTGGCCCAGGATTCATTAATAAAGCCAGGAAGGGTATCGCGTTTAATTCTAGGAGTTACGCATTGACAGGGATTCGAAATTTTGTATATGAAACAATAAAGTTTCGAATTGTAGTTAAATATAAATTTCCTCTAAGTTCATACCAATGAGAAATAATGCGATTGAAACGTAATAGCTCGAGTTCAATAAAAGCCTTTAACGCACAAAATATATGATTTTTAATTGGATTTTCATTACGCACTTGAAAGCGTTCAATGTGACACAGCTGTTTAATAGCACGATGGAACTGTTCAATCCGCCAATGAGTGTTATGAAGCCTTTCAAAATCAACTGGTGTTATTGATGCAAGATTATTTAATTCATCCGTGCTTAAAATGTAGTAGCGATATGTGTTTTTATATAACTGTCTAACTACCTTAACCATACCGTAATCTTTTAAATACACAGTATGTATTGCACCAGAAGACCAATCTTCAAATTTTTGTATTGGAATGTATTTTCCTCGTTCTGATGAAATAATGCGATTACTCTCTACCCCAAACATAAAATTCAATTTCTTTCCTCGAATGAATTTCAAGTTCTCCAGGCTGGCGTACCAGCTGTCTCCTGTAACCCAAGCCGGCGCTAATCCCCAACTCAGCGCCTCCGTTAACATCTCACGGAAATAATCATTTTTAGTTTTCCCAGATGATTTATCACAAATTCGGTAATTAACCGGCACAGAAATACCGTGAATATCTGTATAGAATAGTGTAATGATATTGATTCCTTTCACAACAGCATGGTGCTTCCCTGACCAAAAATAATCGATAAATTTTGCTTTCTTGGAGTCGCTATAGGGTTTGTCTAATACAGAATCATCTACACTCAAAACCCCTCCTGACCATTCTATCTTATCCTTTCCTTCTTCAAATAAATCTTGCGGACCGAAACGTTCTCTTTCTAAAAATCGATTAATACTATCGTGTGATACGGCTTTCATCACTTTGGATAACCTCATACAACTCGTGTAATTTGGCTCACTTAATAAATACGATACATAGAGTTCTTTATTGCAGCGTGCTGTCGATCGCTTTGTCTTTACTAGCATTTTATTAACATAATTTAAAACATGCATTTTATAACAGCTTTGTCAATGCGTAACTCCTAAATTCCTAATTCAGGGACCCACCAAGAATGAATCACATCATTCGACGTAAATAAAAAACGAATTTTCTTATTAATCGGCACGACTAAGGGATGATCCACTTGTAGCAAGTACCAGCGATTTTTTCTAGCTCGATTTTCCAACTCTTCAGGTGGTGTTGAAAGTTTACTGTAAAAATCAATGCCCTGATCTAAATACGTGTAGCGCCAATACCACTGATAACCGATTACTTTAATCGTTAGATCAGAATCTTCGTTATTATTCATTAAAATCAGGGTACGCGTCGCTGGAATCGCTAACACCACAAGGATAACCAGCGGAACGATCGCCCAAGCGACCTCTAAACTCGGATGTTCATGAAACGCGGCCGGGACAACTCCGCGCGATTTTCGATGTCGAATCAAGGAAAAAATCAGAACACCAAAAACAACTCCGGCAATACCGACACAAACCCAAAAAACAAACATATGCAAACTGAAAATCGCTTGGCTCAGCGGTGTGACACCACGCGGCATGTTTATAGGCCACTCAGCAAAAACCGGTGCTACATAAAAAAGAAGTAAGTTAAAAATACTAAAATAACGTGCTCTTTTTATTGAGGTATTCAATCCCATAATCGTCCTTGTTCTAATAAAGTACCGACCCAAAAATAGCTTTTTTTCCAACTCTTACTTCCATAAAAAGCTCAAAATAAACATCGACCTACCATAAAGAATAATTTCCCTCTTCTTTACCGTGCTCGACTAAATATTTTACGGCAGCCTCAATCTCCGCATTGCTACAGTGCTCACACCCTCCTTTCGCCGGCATCGCCCGATAACCCCGTATTGCATGGAAAAAAAGCACTTCTACGCCTTGTTTTATCCGTTATGTCCAAGCCGTTTTATCCGCAAAACGAGGCGTGCCTTTTTTACCTTGCGCATGACATGCCGCACAATTTTCGTTATAAATCCGTGCGCCCATTTTTATATTAGGAAAAATTTGATGAACCGGATTTTTTTTAAACGTCTCCGCGCTTTGTGTATGCACAAGATAATCTACTGCCGCTTGAATCGCTTCATAGGAACAGCCCATACACGTTCCTTTTGCTGGCATCGAGTTGTATCCTTGAATCGCCCGCTGATAAACCGGCTGAATACCATCACGCAGTCTTTTATTCCACTCGCTTAGATCACCTATTTTTGGTGCTCCCGCCGCACCGTTCGCATGACAAGTGACACAATATTTTTGATATACTTTTCTCCCTGTTTGCGCAGTCAGTGGCCCAGAAAAAGCCGAAGTCGGTGTTTGGCTCTGCACACTTTTTAGGTATACTGCGATCGCACGTAAATCTTCATTCGTTAAATAACGTAAACTATTACTGTTCACTTCAGCCATAGGACCGCCCACCTGGCCAGCCCCACCTAATAATTTTCCTTGTTTAAACACCGCAACAATTTCATCCAGTGATGCCGCTTTTAAACCCGTAGCCGAGATATTCGGTGCATAATAACCATCAATAAAGCCTCCGGTCAGATAATACTTTTTCTTTTCTGCACCAAATAAATTCAATGGCGTATGACACATCCCACAATGTCCTAAACCTTGTACTAAGTAAGCACCGTGCTGCGCAAGTACCGAGTGTTCAGAAGTGATACTTGATTTTTGAGGATGAAAAAAAAGTAGCCGCCAGCCCAATTGTAAAAATCGCCAATTAAAAGGCCAGATCATGTCACTCGGTCGATTTTTTTTATGCACAGGTGGCAAACTAAAAAGATACGCTTTAATCGCGAGTAAATCATCTTTCTTAATTTTATTAAAACTTACAAAGGGAAATACTGGAAAATAATAAGAACCATCGGGGGCAATACCGTGCTGCATTGCCCGAATAAAGTCTTGATCAGACCATGTTCCAATACCGGTTTCCTTATCGGGGGTAATATTTGGAGAATAAAGACTGCCAAAGGGGGTATAAAACTCAAGCCCGCCTGCAAACGCCGGGCCATGCTGTTTGGTATCTGTGTGACACGCAATACAATCTCCGGCACGTGTCAAATATTCGCCGCGGACAATTTTCTGGTATTGTCTATTATCTTGCGTAGAACGCGGGGAAGGATAAATAATTTTTTTATCGTCTCCATTTTTAGATTTTTCCTGAGTCTGTGCAAACACGACTGAAATTAGCAAATAACACAGCACGACGGTGAAAGAATAAACCGAAATGCGCTGTATTTCCTTGTGTAGCCCACCCATCCTTTTGATACTCCGTTAACATTTTTTAGCGCGACAAAATCGATCTAAAAAAGATAACGTTATCATGCCATATTCTTATTTTTTTTTTAAGCCTTTTCTTTGCGCGAAAATACCTCAATAAAACTTTCTAGTATAAAATCAATAAGTTAACGCTTATTTATTTCTTTAGGTATTTAAGCGTTATATTCATTTAAACGTCCAATATCGATGTAAAGTAAAATTCCAGATCAAAATCAAGGCGGAACTGATTATTTGACTGATGACATAATTAAAATAATGTAATAAAAAATGCATCAGCAATAGATTCAAAATTAAACCAAAACAGGAGTTGATTGAGAAGCGAGGTAAAGCTTGGCGATGCGGAACACGGCTTTTGAAAGCAAAATAATGGTTCAACCAATAATTCATGAGTGCACCGGCCAAGTAACCGCAAACAGAGGCCCAAACTGGATTCAGCGCAAAAAACTCAACCAACGCAATTAATATGGAAAACTGTAACCCTGCCGAAAGCGCACCGACAAGAAAAAAACGAGTAAATTGCTGTATAAGTTTACGCATCACGCCACCAAAAATAAAAAGAATTACGGCACGGCTCAAGTTAAGAGCAAGACCGAAGAGAATGGGTTCGCTGAAAAAGTCCGGTTAACACAGCAAGCAAAAAATAAAAGCAACCGATAATCATAAAACTTGAAAAGAAGGTTCCCATGCTCTGGATGAGAGTACCCGCCACAATACCAAGCAAATTACCCAATTTCAATGCGGTATTTCCTAAGCCCAGCGATCGAGAAGGGATTCGTTTTGTCGTTTCCTTGACTAATAAGCTAAAGAGTGTAATCAAAATTAAACCTAAACTCATCCCCCAAAATGATCCAAAAATAAATAGCGCACTGGATTGCGTGGTCAAAGCCAAACCCCATTGAGTCAGCCCTGCGATCAACAAAGCAAGAATCAGCCATTTTCTTAGATCAGCAAACACATATTGGCGCCTATCTATCTTTTTTCCAAAAAATAGGCTCGTTAAAGACATCGTCAAAGCAATTGCGGCATAAGCATAACCCACAATTAAATTACTCGCTTTGAGCTGCCGAACGATATACCACGCAAAAAAAGGAGCAGACATCCAACGCGCCATTTGTGTACTACAAATCAACAAAAGCAATAGATTTTGTTGTGTGTCTTTTGGTAACAGCGCTACTTCTGGCCCCTCTATTTTATGCTTTTTTTCTAAAGGCATATGTTCTTTTAGAAACTGAGCGAGTACACAGGCAATCAAGAAACAGAGCACACCGGCCACTAAAAAGATCATGGGGTAATCGAGATAATGAGACACAAAACTACCGATAATGGGTCCAACAATGCTACCTACCGCGGTCGCAGCTTGCAAACGACTTATGATTTGGGCATGCGTATTGGCCGGTGTGATCGCTAACGCCCAGGCTTGCGCCACGACACTAAATCCAGCTAATCCACCTTGTAATAATCGTATTCCTAAAATAGAAAGGGGATCATGTAAAAAAAATAAAATGCCTTGCGTGGCAGCCAACGTGATGCTGGCACGTAAAATCATTTTTTTATAACCAAACCGTTGACCGATGTTTGTCCAAAACAACGTCGTACAAACGGTTGTCAGTAAAGGCGCGATGTAAATTGCGCCACTCCAATATTGAAGTACTCGCGAACTAAAGTGCTGTTGGGCAGACAAAATCAGTGGCCAATAGGGTGTACTCATCTCTAGCGCTAAAATAATTATAAACTGTGAGAAAATAAGCAAACAGATTTGTTGTGTTCGACTAAGCATTTTCAAACAGTGCATAAAGAGGCAAGCGGGTTCGCAATGGAGTTAAAAATAACACCTTCAGGTAGATTCTTAGCTAAACGCATTCGTAATAAAGCCTTTAAAGGCCAATCTGATACTAAAATAGCGTTATATTCTGATTTCCAAAGTGACTCATCTAGTTGATTTTTTAAGCGCATTAACGTTTGTAACGTAACGTTTTTGATAATTTGCCAAAATGGGTCTTCTGCACACCCAAACCGATCGGTGAGTAATAAAATGATCTCGCCTAAATGCAGTTGATAAACACTGTAAAGAAGATTATTACGGGCCAATGTCTGGTCAGATGTAATTTGTGGTGAATGCTCAGCAATATCCAGATCAAAACCCCGTGCGCTTAAAGTTGGCCGGTGAATTCGTATTCCTTCTAAATCACGAGCAATAAATCGTTTCAATTTCCCTTTTTGAAAAACGGCAAAGGTATTTTGTTGATGACCTTCTAACGCAATCCCATACAGCAAATAAAGACTAAGATAACCCCCTAACACGAGATCAACATAGTGATGAAAATAACTCAACGCCTCTTGGTAAGTGGTATAGCCGGCTAACTGCATCAACTCAATAAAAAGATTGTTTTTTTGATCAAGGCATTTTTCGAAAAAGGAAGCAATCACCACAGCCACCTCCCCCGGATATAAAGAAATTGCAATATTTTCCCGAAAAATAGCTGAAAAATTTCGTGATTTACTCTCTTGTAAGGTTGGCAAATGTAAACCATATAATTCGGGCAATACACTTAAACGTCCTGAAAAATAATGTTCTTTTTCAAGAATCGCCTGTAAAATACGACTTATTTTAGGCACATTCAGTGTTGACGCGGCAGATAATGTTCGAAAAACGCTTGTTGCCTGAACAGCAACCGGCAGCTTGATATAGGCGGGATTATTTTCATTTTTTGGCAAGAGCGTTCTAAACGACAGGGTCGGGCTCGAAGTCACTTTTACATCTTCGAGGAGGACAATTATTTTGGCCTTAATATATCGTGAAAGTAGATTCGGCTCAATAAAAGTAAAATAATAAATTTGCCAAGGATGAACAGGAAAAGGAATATACGCTTCTTGCTTAATATTTTTTTTCCGTAATGATTCTTGCCAAGCCAACCAAGCACAGGGATAAGAAGAAGCAAACCAATGATTAAAATCAATACCTATTTTCATCGACTCAATATGTATATATTTTTTTTTGACCGCAACCAGATAAATACCAATATCAGATTGAAATTCAGGAGAATAGTGCAACACATCTTCAATTGTGAATCCAAGTTTAGTTTTTGCACAAGGATGATAAGGGTGGCCATGAAACACAGATTGTTCAAACTGCAATGTATATTGTGCAATATTTTTAGGCGGGGTTAAAAACTGATAATGATTAGGGCGCCTATCCGATTTTTTATCAGAAAAAATATCGTGCTTGCGCCACAAAGCAAACACATCATTTTGTAAATGATTTGAAAATTCGGCATGAAATTTCTGCCATTCTTGGAGATGAATGGTACCAATTAACTCGATCTTAATAATATCCAATAACTGCAAAGGATTCGTAATCACTTCCTTATTTTTATCTTGGCTATAGATGAGATAAATGTCCTCAAAGTGAACAACACGTAATAATGTCGCTAGTTTTACATTATTTAAGAAAAGTATTGCATCAAAACGTGAGAGGAAAAAGAACAAATCGCCGGCACAATAATAATACGGTAACAGTTTTTCTCGCAAAATCGCAATTAATAATTTCCGCATCGCGATTTTATTGACTTCGGTTAAACAATTATTAATTGATAAATGATTGGTTTGTACATTAATAGACTTTTTAGTTATTTGTTTATTTTTTTGCAAATCCTCTGCCTTGACTAACTCTAACATTCACACTTTCCTTTGTTAGCTTTTTAACATCTAAAACAATTTAGGTATTATTCATGGTTTTACTTTTGAGTCAAGAATTTCTAAATTCAATTAATAACTTAAAGAATAATCTGAAATATTACTCAACAACTTACAATTAATTTAGATTAAAATTTAAACAATCCATCATGGTGGCTCTAATATTCTTATTTCTGGTGCTGTTAAGCATTACGCTTATCCTGTCCAAAAAAAGAAGGTGGGGCATCTTGATTGGATTATTAACACTATCTTTTTTTATTTTTGTCGGCTGCGGATTTGCTCCAAAACTCTTATTCGATCATTTACAAACAATACCGGGAAACAAACCTATCACCTGGGAAAAAGAAAATACGTTGATCGTAGTTGGGACAGGAATCAGTCAAGACACGCGTACGCACACGACCCGGCCCGGCATTTTTTCCTTTTCACGCTTGACGATGGCGACGGTGTTATATCGTGCCTGTAAAGAAAACCATCGTGAATGTCACATTCTACTCAGCGGTGGCGATCCACTCCATGAAGGACAAACCGAAGCCGCGGTTTACCAACAACAACTCCTCGCGCTTGGGGTGAATCACGAGGATATTCAATTAGAGCCCAATAGTTTAAATACCTTACAAAATGTGCGTTTTTGTTGCGCCCAGTTACCTTTACCCGGGCCCAATCAAAAACAAATTCTCATTAGTTCAGGATTTACGTTAAAACGCGCGCTTTCCTTTTTTGCGTATTTTAATCGTTATCCTCAGCCCGTTATGGCCGACTTCATCACGATACGTCCCTCATTATGGCCCTCTGCTTATCATCTCGCGATGACAGATCGCGCGTTGCATGAAATTATTGGGCTATGGCAATTTAAAATCTATAATTTTTTTGGATGGAATAAATCATTTCCATCCCTCCCAAAAGAACGTTTCTCTTTTGAGGATAAAAAAACTAGCGATTTACTTTAAACGCGGCTTGTAAACCTAATAATACGAGATCAGGAATCAAGGTATCAAAAATCCCTTTCCCATCATATAATTGGGCAAATCCTCCTGTGCCAATAATTTTCACTGATTTTTCTGGAAAAACTTCTTGCCTTAAACCACTAATAATTTCTTTGAGTGCACCTAAATGACTATAATAAAGACCACTTTGAATACTTTCGGGAGTATTTTGCCCAACATACCCAACCGGCACTTCAATATTTACAGCCATCAATTTAGCAGTATTATTTTTTAACGCCTCCATACAAAGTCGCATCCCTGGTAAAATCGAACCACCGATATATTCACTTTTTTCAGTTATGGCACAAAACGTCGTCGCGGTCCCCATATCGACCACAATCAATGACTTGTTAGGGAAAAGACTCGCAGCACCGATAGCATTGGCAATTCGATCGGCACCGATTTCATTGGGACGCTTACAAAGAATCTTCAGCCCTGTTTTCCCTTCCGGCTGTAAGAAAAAATAAGAGGCCTGTTTAAAATACTGGGTAAAACAATGTCTTAACGTGTAATCGTAGTGAGGCACCACGGAAGAAAGCGCAATTGCAGTAACCGTTTCTGGATCAAGGCGATGGAACTTGAGAATATTCACTAAAAAGATTCCCAGCTGATCGGCCGTCCCTAATAAAGCCGTTGCATAGCGAAAACGTAAAATCAATTTTTCATCGGAGAATACGCCCCCCAACAGATGGGTATTCCCCACGTCAATACATAACAACATAAAAAAACCTTTATAGAAGGAACCTTTTTCGTCATAATACCATGATCACATCGCCACATCGGTAAAAATGACGCGCTTCTCCTAAAATGTCCTCCATCGGTCCGTAATAGAGAAGAAACTCATAGATTATAAATAAAAAATAGGCCGCCACCCAAGTTATATGTCTGAATTAAGGTTGGACTTGAATGAAAATCCACTGGGCCCCAGTCTCGCGGCGATAGCCGCGGCGCATCGTGCCCTGGCCTTTTGTCATCGTTATCCCGACCAACAAGAACACGCTTTGAAACAATCTTTAGCCGATCATCTAGGTGTTCCTCCTGAATATATAACGTTAGGGAATGGATCCGATGATTTACTCACCCAGATTGTTGCCACGTACCAACAGAAAGAACACTCAGCCATTTTAGCGCAACATAGCTTTCTTGGTTTACAAAAAATTCTAGAAAATGCTCCCGGTCAACTCAAGCGCGTCGCGATATCGTTTGCAGACATGGCTGTCGAGCCACTGCTCACCGCGATCGATGCGACGACGCGGCTCCTTTTTATTGTCAATCCCAATAATCCGACGGGTCACTATTTTAATACACAACAATTGGAGTGGTTATTACTGCGCGTCCCCCCGACGGTGTTGGTTATTATCGATGAGGCCTATGCCGAATACACCACCGCCGCGGATTATCCACATACTTTTTCCTGGGTTCACCGTTATCCCAATTTAATCGTCAGTCGGACC
Source organism: Nephotettix cincticeps (assembly GCA_023375725.1). Classification (NCBI taxonomy): domain Eukaryota; kingdom Metazoa; phylum Arthropoda; class Insecta; order Hemiptera; family Cicadellidae; genus Nephotettix; species Nephotettix cincticeps. The sequence continues at coordinate 1,256,604 of JAGISJ010000011.1, read as the reverse complement.
TTTTCTAAATTTTATGGCTTAGCTGGATTACGGTTAGGCTACACAATCAGCCAGCCCGCTATTGCACATCGGTTACAACAACATCGTTTGCCTTTTGCTTTAAACTCCATTGCCTTAAGCGCAGCGCACGCTGCATTACACGATACCGCGCATCACCATGCCACACAAATGAATCACCAAGCGGGGCTTATCCGTTTACAAACCGGGTTACACGCATTGGCCCTCACCGCTTATCCGACACAAACTAATTTTGTCTGTGTCGATCCAAAAAAAGCAAGTTTGCCTCTTTCCCAACGATTGTATCAACGCGGCATTCGCGTTCGTCCGCTCGATGATCACGGCATGCCCCATCACTTACGTATTTCCGTTGGTTTACCCGAGCAAATCACTTACTTTCTACAAGTTTTACAACAAGTTCTTGTTTAAAATCGGTTTACAGCGTGTTCTATACATTTTAATTCATCATACATAGGCGACGCATTCGGTCGCATACCTTTATTTGCGCCGCTAAATCACCTTCAAAACCGATCCTAACATTACAAACACGTATCAGATCCGGCTATCTAAATGATTAAAAAGCAAACTGGCTCTCCTTTTTAAAACCGGCGCACTCAACCGACCTGGATCGTTTTTTTGTCGTGTAAAAAAACAATAAATTCCACTTAACGCAATCCACCCTGCCAGTAAATCTGGGTAAATTTGGTTCGCACTCCGAATAAAAGTAAAGCAATACTACAGGACCTTGCTTTACCCTTTACAAACACAGCACGCCGCGCCTACTCAAAAAAAGAATATTCAGCAAGGTATCTTATGTCCATTTTTTGATTTAAACTGTAGCCGTGATTTTTATTGGTTTTCACCCACGATTTGTTGTAGGTAAAAATCTTACTTAGGCATTGAATAAGCATAAAAAACATCATGGCAGGACTTCATCTTTTTATCCGCGAAGCGATTACCAATCCGTTAGGGATCGGGGCGTTGGTCCCGAGCTCCAAACGGTTAGCGCAGGCCATCGCCCAACAAATTGCACATGACCCGGCTCAACAAGGATTCGGGCTCATTGTCGAATTAGGCGCGGGAACCGGTGCAATTACCGCCGCGCTGGCGCAGCAGAAAAGTAGCCAACAAGAACTGATCATTATTGAAAAATCTGTGAAAATGGCTCACCATCTGAAACAGCGCTTCCCCACGCTCACTACGATCCAAGGTGATGCCCAAGCATTACAACACCTACTCAGTCCCTACCAGACCCCAGTCCAAGCGATTATTTCGAGTCTACCCCTGCGCTCCTTACCGAAAACCATCGTACAACGCATTGGTGTTGAAATTGAAAATCTACTTAAAACAGGTGGACTTTTTGTCCAGTACACCTATAGTTTGTGGGGTAAACCGACCGTACTTTCCACGCATCTTAAGCTCGTTCACCAATGCTGGGTTTGGCAAAATCTTCCTCCCGCACGCATTGATGTCTATCGTTATCAATAGTTTTGCAGGTAGGATTAAGCCTCAGTTCGTGCTTGATTTAAATTATCCTCTTTGTGGCTTATGGCAAAACATATCGTACAGAATACCGTCACTGTGAATCCGCCCACTTTTGCCGTCAGTTTTTTAGAAGACGGCTTCCAAGATCAAGCAAAAAGCTTGGCTAAACAGCTCGGTCTGCCCTTCGTTGCCACAGCAGAAACCGGTTGTTTTACCTTTATTTTGCTCTTCACTCCGCACGGTTTACACTTACACATGCCTCAAAATCCAAAAATGCGTGACTTAAAAGTCGATTTTCTAAGCGGTGAAATGGGTTATCGCTTGCGTCACCTTAAAAATCAAACCCAGTTACTCGCCAAAGCTATTAAATTAATGCCACTCAATACTACAGTCTTGGACTTAACCGCTGGGTTAGGACACGACGGTTATGTGTTAGCGCGACTAGGTTATAACGTCACTTTATTGGAACGCTCCCCGATTATCGCTGCACTGCTGCGTGATGGTCTAGCACGCGTGGCCGCCGCGCATCCCAATCCTCGCATTACTTTAATAGAAAAGGATGCGCACGCTTATTTAATGATGATAAAAAACCTCGGTCTCAAGGAGTCAAAACCGAATGTGATTTATATAGATCCCATGTATCCGACCCACCATAAAAAAGCACTGGTCAAAAAGGAGATGCGTATCCTCCGTCAAATCGTCGGTGCCGATACCGATGCCGAGACACTCCTGCCGCTGGCCATCGCCTGTGCTCAACAGCGAGTAGTGGTTAAGCGACCACGTTGGGCGGATCCGTTAGCCAAACAAGCGCCGCATCACTGCCTCTTCGGAAAACAACATCGTTTTGATATTTATTTAAAAACAAATACATAACAATTTACTTTGATGAACGATGTAAGGTCTAAGGGTTATTAATGTCAAAGAAAAATAAATAGATGCGCTAGCAATGCACTTCTGACAAACATTTTTGCCTCATTTCAAAAAGTGAGCTCAACTAACGCGACTAAAAGTTGAGACGTAACCATCCTAAAATGAGGCAGCCTATTTTTGATATCTCGCTTAATTTTAGGCAAAAAATACTTAATTTGCGCATCGAATGCCCTCACCTTTATTCAATTTCAATGCACCGTTTGACTCTGTAGGTTTCATGGATGGAAACAGGCCCGGACTATACTCTGCTTCCCCACGTGAACGTGACATTACATCAGCAAAACGCTGTTTTTCTGCTAAACAAACAGATTTGATTCCATTCTCAAGAGAGAGTATTGCTGCTTTTGATTTATTATCTGTATCAGATAAGGATGTTTTTATTTCGAATTTTTCATTAGAAACTATCTTTTGCGACGCAGAGAAACAATCAAAGGTTTTTCCATCAGAACTCTGATTTTCTGCTGAAAAAATGGGCGCACTGCTTTCACTCTCTGCGGAGAGTGGTGCCTCTTTTGACAAATCATCCATCTCTAAGGTGGATGCGTTGATTATAGATTCTTCGTCAACTGAACGATAATATTTCCAAACGCTATAAATGCCGTAAAGTATGGCCCCAAGTACAAAAATGCTAATAACCGAAGGGGCAACGATCGCGTGTGTTGCCAACCATACTGCGGGAAGAATCACTGGAAACCATGCCAAGATCACACCCATCACTAATAATTTTAAGAAAAGAATACCTGAACCCCCGGCATTGAGAAAATTCAAACAGGCTTGAGCGACCACCTTGAACCGAATTTTTCTTTTTTTCAATTGAACCGATTGCACCGGTTTATTAAATTTCTGAGTTAAAATTTTACATTCATCACTAAATGAATTTTTTAATTCTCCTGTATTTTCTTGTTTGAAAAATTCACTGAAAGCATTCTCAAGTTCCCGAACTATTTGATCACTTTGTTCTAAGCTGATGACAGACAGGTATTTCTTTTTCAATTCATTACGCTGCTTTTCTAGCTCTTCTGCGAATTTTTCTTTTACAGTAGCGTCTAACCCATCATTTACTAAGCCCTCAACACATTTGGCCTTAAGATAATCACAGCATTTATCGACGACAATACAGTATTGGTTGCGTTTTTCATTATGGAATGCTTCTCGTAAATGATCGATCTCACGTTGAGTCGCTTTATAATAACTCACTGCCTTATAAATACCGTAGCCGATAGCTAAAGCCAGGGTCACCGTCGTCAATATCGCTAAGACGAGTGGATTGATGGCGGCTATACCAAAAAAGGAGCTGGCAATCAAACCCGCTGCCGTGGTAGAAATCCATAAAATAAAAAAGGAGGAAAACAACCGCGAACAAAACCTTCTAAAATTGCATCAACAAAGATCCAAGTTGACTTACGTTCAAGCAGCTTTACTCGATCAGATTTTAATTGTGCTAGGTGATTTAATTTTGCTATCTCTTGGTCTAAAGTCAAATCTTGTGGTTCTTCAGAGAGCCATTGTGCTCGAATTAACTCTTCTTTTATTTCATGATCTAAGTTATTACTGGCATTTTTGTTTTTATAGTAACCGTATATTTTTGATCCCCAAGAAAAAACAAGGTATAAGGCACCTAAGCCTACCGCGACAGCCACAGCAGTCGGAAACAAAGGGGCGGGCATAAAAAGGGCAAAAAAGAAGCCTATCCAAAAAATAAAGCTCGCGTTAGCAAGATCTTTAATAATATGGTCATTAATAAAATTGCCGGCCGTACTTGCCCATCCTGGATGTAATTGCTTCTTTAAATCAGTAAGTTGACGCTTTTTTATATTATATATTTCTTGAATATGTAATATAAGATTATATTCATGAGTGATTTGTGCATTCTTATCTCCCTGCAAAAAATTAAACTTAATTTTTCTTATATCCGTATCGGGATTATTTTTAATTTTTTTAAGCTCAATTAAATCCTTATCCTTTAAACTATTTGCGGTTTTGCTTAATATTTTTTCAAGTTGCTCAATCTGAAATTCAAACTGTTTTTCATATTCTCTTAACTGACGCTCTGTCTCTTGAATTTTGCTACTTAACTTTTCATCTTTACTTTTCCTACTTTCAGCACACGCCTCACGAAAAGCTTTCCCTAATTTTTCCTTAAAGGCTTCGTCGCTCATCGTCACTTTTTCATTCTCAGCAACGACCCAAGTATCTGGCTTGAGTAGATATTTATTAAAATCGATCATGCCCTGGAGAGCATTACAATGCTGCGCAAGTAATTGCTTACGATTCTCGCTGGATAAAGATTCTGGCTTTTGTTGAGCAGAAAAAGACTCGACTATTTTTTTGGAAAAATTACCGTATTGCTGATATAAAGCCTCGATACAAGACAATGTCTCTTTATATTTTTCTTTATCATCCGTTTCGATCAGCCTCTGCGACGCATTACGATATTCCTTGCATAAATCATCAATCGACTTATATAAACTTTCTAATTCTGTTTCTTCTAATTCTTTGGCTGCTAATCCTTTTTCTTTTAATAAATGAACCATTTCATCGAGAAAATTACGATCGAAACGACGTAATATATGAATATATCCCGCATCTAAGCCTTCAGATTTACATTTCTTAAATAAATCCAATTTATTCTGCAGAGAATTACCATATAGCGTGGGTAATTCATTTGATAAATCTTTAAGTACTGATTGATCAGCGGGAGGCTTCACTACGACTCTGTACAGAGAATTACGATAAACCTCACTTAATATATTAACGCCTTTATCAGATAGATCTTCAAATGATTGTTTACTAAAAAAAGACTTGGCCTCGTCCTCAAGCCCCTTTCGATATTCATATAGTTTATTAATACTCTCCGCTGATAAGGCGCTCGATTCTTGTTTATCCAAACAAGATTTCGCTTCCCGCTCAAGAGCGTTACGATACAGGATACATAAGTTATCAATCTTCTCCTGCGTATTACGGAAACCAACGGTTAGGTGGAGAAGTTGAAGACGTAATTTACTTATTGATGAATCTTCAAGTTTTTTTCTTACTTCTGAAAATCCATATTCTTTGTTAAAAAAACCTTTCAAAAACCGAAACGTTCGAATAATCCAAGACACTTCATCATTATAATAGTACGCTACGCCTAACAGATGCAGGCAAGGAGGGGGGGAATCGTTTTTTCCGAATATTTTATTAAAAAGAAGAATAAACTGATACGCATCACTTGCCTTTTCCCTTGCACAAGCTTTCTCATATTTCTTAATTAAATAGTTAAGAACGATAACGCCCTAGATAACCTGAAGCAAGGGACCAAGCGCTCGAGGCGAATTCAGGCCACCTTCCCCAGGAAGATGGCCATCCTTTAAAATATCTTTAAAAGAGATATAGTTATGTACCGGGGTGGCGACCCAATCAGCGGGCTGGACAACCTCACTGATAAAGGAATCACTCAAGAGCCTGCCTTCTTCTCTTGGCATAAAATAACCTTAAAGCTCATTAAAAGTAAGCTATTTCCTAATTATATCCAAACTCAACACTCTTTTTCTTAAGGTTTCCTTAACAAAAAAGATAAATATATAATAAAGCAACCAAAAAAGGATAAATAGCGGATTGAGCGATGAGGTCTTTTATAAAATGGGCAGGAAGTAAATACCGGATTATCGAAAAAATAAAACCTTACTTCCCTACCGCTCACCGCTTAATCGAACCCTTTGTTGGCTCCGCCTCGGTCTTTCTCAATACCACTTATCCTTCTTATCTTTTGGCTGACACCAACCAAGATTTAATTCACTTATATCAGTACTTAAGAAAAGAAGGGCTAGTCTTTATCAATTACTGCCGATCCTTTTTTAAACCGCAATTCAATAATCCAGAAACTTTTTACTCTTTGCGTTCTGTCTTCAACCAAAGCAATAGCCCCCGAAAAAGAGCGGCGCTTTTGCTTTATCTCAATAAACATTGTTTTAACGGCCTAGCACGTTTTAATCAAAAAGGGCAATTCAACACGCCTTTTAGCGAGTATAAAAACCCTTATTTCCCTGAAAAAGAAATGCGCTTTTTTTACCAAAAAGCGCAAAATGTTAACTTTTTGCATACCGATTTTCTCGAAACATTAAACCAAGCGCGATTAGGAGACGTCGTTTACTGCGACCCTCCTTATGTTAGCCTCTCAAAAACAGCCAACTTTAATAGCTATACGGCGCAAGGATTTAGTCCGCAACAACAAATTCAACTCGCTAACATGGCGAAACAACTCGCCGAACAAGGTGTTCCTGTTGTCATTTCAAACCATGATACCGAATTTACCCGCCATATTTATCAAGATGCGTTATTACTTACTTTTTCAGTACAAAGAAACATTAGTGGGAAAAACACCGGTCGAAAAAAAGTAACGGAAATTTTAGCTATTTTTAATTAAGCGCGCCGCTAGTCAACAAAGACTCTTTCCGTTAAACCTGAAGTAAAGACTCGGTATTTTTGCTTGATTACCCGCATCATCCTTAAAATTATTAGGTTACAAACCCATTGCGCGCTCTAAACTTTGTTGAGTTTGCGAACCCGTTAAAAGTCGTTTAAATCGCCCATCGGGCCCAATCAAAATCGCGGCAGGCAAACCATTAATATGCACTCGCACCGGTAAATAAGGCCGTGGGTCGTAAGCGAGGGTCGGGAACATCACCCCACTTTGCTGAATATGGGCCGACAACGATTCAGGAGGACCGTCTTGGTAATTCACACCGAACATAACGACCTGATCCCGATGGGCGCGATAAAAAGCGTTTAAATGTGGAATTTCATTCATACAGTAACCACACCACGTTGCCCAATAGCTGATAAGCACCCAGTGGCCACGGTATTTTGCTAACGAAATCGGCTCACGGATAATCCGCTGATCCGGAAACGAAGCCGCCTGAGCAACCAAGGAAAAAGAAAATAGAACAGTGATCCCTAGTAATAATCGAAAAGCTTTTAGCATAAAATCCTCAATGTAAGCAATGAAAGCAATCCACGCTGGTAATTTATTTCCAAAAAACTCAGCAGACGCAGAGATAAACACGCCTTGTAATTCTACGCCGTCCGCAAAAATTTTGCATGCTTTTTGATAAAAAATTTGCTTCTCTCTTGCACCTTGCTAAGATAGACATGAATGAATTGGAAATTTCATTTAATATTTAACTGTAATTATTTTAATAAAAATTAAACTTATTTTTCAAGAAATAAAATTATTTAATTAAAAAAATAAAAAGCAAAAGATTTTTTCAATGGATCGATGATCTGATTTGCGTAGGAAAAAAGTTATGTCAGCGCCCGCTATTTCGATAAAAAAAGCTTGCCTGTGTCGACAAGGTCAGCGGCTCTTTCATCAACTAAATTTTGACTTACCCGCAGGCAAAACCACCTGTTTACTCGGGCCCAGCGGTGTCGGAAAAACGAGTTTGGTGCGCTTGATAGCCGGGCTTGATCCCAACGTGAAAGCCACGTTGCAAACCAGCGATGGTCTCTCTTTATCCGGACGAATGGCTTATATGACCCAAACCCATTCGCTTTTGCCCTGGCTCACCGTACTAAACAATGTATTACTCGGCTACCGCTTACGCCGGGCCAAAAATCTTCCGTTCACGCATGCCTACGCGTTACTTGAACAATTAGGTTTAAAAGAGGCGATGCAAAAAAAGCCTGCGCAACTCTCTGGCGGGATGCAACAACGCGTCGCTTTGGCACGTGTTTTACTCGAGGATCGATCGGTACTCCTGATGGATGAACCCTTTTCAGCGCTCGATACCATTACCCGTTTTCAACTCCATGAACTGGCTGCAGAAGCGTTACGAGATCGGACCGTACTTTTAGTCACGCATGACCCATTAGAAGCATTACGTTTAGGCCACCATATTGCCATCATGTCGGGACATCCCGCACAAATCGAACATCTTGACTGGTGTTTTCACGCCGCGCCACCGCGTCCTTATGATCAAGAAAGCCTTCTTCAACAACAAAGTATTCTTTTAACACTCCTCCGTGAGCGTGCTCAATGAAGCGATTCATGCATACTTTACTGGTAACACTCGTTCTGATTGGTTTTTGGCAAGGATTGATCTGGTTTTTTCATCCTGCGCCTTATTTATTCCCCGCACCGTGGGCGGTATTCAAAACACTACTGACCCAGTCTGGATTAATTGGACAACAACTTCTGCCCACACTGATTGAAATCATCACTGGGCTCGTGTTGGGCGTTGCGTTAGGCATGGGCTTAGCCCTCATGCTGTGCCACTCTAAAATATTGTATCGCTTTATTTTCCCACTTTTATTAATTAGCCAAGCTTTACCTACTTTTGCGATTGCACCCTTACTGATCGTCTGGTTGGGCTATGGGTTGCAAGCCAAAATTTTCACAACAATGTTGATGTTATTCTTCCCGGTAGCCAATAACTTCTTAACCGGATTAAAAGAAACACCGCCTGAGTATTTGGATATGGCAAAACTGATGAATGCGTCCGAACGACAACAACTCTGGCAAATTCGTTTTCCCGCCTCGTTGCCGAAATTAGCCGCCGGCATTCGTTTGGCCACCGCTTTTGCGCCGCTAGGTGCCATCATCAGTGAGTGGGTCGGCAGTAGCCAAGGTTTAGGATTTTTATTACTGAGCGCGAATGCGCAAATGAAAATCGACCTAATGTTTGCCGTGCTTTTTGTTCTGGTCTGTTTGAGTCTTAGTCTTTATTTTTTGGTGGATAAACTCTTGTTATTTCTTTTAACTTGGCCATTTGAAAAATAAATGAAAAGATAGAAAACTATTTCTTCTTTTGAGCGCCTGATTCAGGCAAGCTAATTATTTATTTTAGGGTTGGACCCGATTTATGAAAAAAATAACTTCACTTTTTTTTATTTTGTTTCTTCTGATCTACGCACCGGCCAGTCTCGCGCAAAAAAAATCACTCACCCTGGTGCTTGAGTGGCTAGCCAATCCGGATCATGCCGTCCTCTTTATTGCCAAAGAACACGGTTTCTTTGCCAAAGAAGGACTGAATGTGAAGATTATCGCCCCGGCCGATCCAGACGATGGCGTGAAACTGGTCGCCGCCGGTCATGCCGATTTAGCCGTCACCTATCAACCACAATTTATCCGGCAGACCGCGCAAGGTTTACCTTTAGCACGCATTGCCACCCTCATCGATAGACCGTTGAACTGCTTAATTGTCCGAAAAGACGAAGGCATTGCGCGCCTGTCCGACCTAAAAGGAAAAACCATCGGCTACAGTTCACAAAGTGAAGGAACGTTAGCATTAAATCAACTTTTAGTGAGCGCTGGATTGAAAATCAATGATGTCCATCTCATTAATGTCCAATATAATCTCAACCAAGGTTTACTCACTCGCCGCTTGGATGCGATTGTGAATGTCATGCGCAATGTCGAGCCGCTGGAATTAGAAGCACTGGGCCAACCGGTCATCGTGTTCCCGACTGAACCGGTTATGCCCGCTTATGATGAATTAATTTTAGTTGTCAATCGCTCCGAACTACACGCCCCATACTGGCCGCACTTTCTAAAAGCCCTGCAAGCCGCCACCGACTATGTCCTCCAGCATCCCGAACAAAGCTGGCGTATCTTTGCGCGCCATCATCCGACATTGAATAATGATCTCAATCATAAAATTTGGTATGCCACACTGCCTTATCTCGCTAAACAGCCCGGGGTATGGGATAAAAAACGAGAGGAAACCTTTATCCAATTTTTAAAAGAAAAGGGGCAATTACCGTAATGACCCATCTTCGCGGTGTGATGAAGCGATAAATACTTCATCACACCGCATTATCTAAAAAAAATATGGATCCACCGACTGACGAATAAAGAGCGATGTTCACTGTATTCCCTTCACGTTTCGCAAAAATAACCATGCATCCTGCGGAAAATTTGGTTACAATGCCTCCCATGCACGATCATCCTTTACTCCAAACGCTCAACGACGCACAAAAAAACGTCGTCCAAGCTCCGCTTGGACACTTGCTCATTTTAGCCGGGGCAGGCAGTGGTAAAACACGGGTCTTAGTCCACCGTATCGCTTGGTTGATTGAAGTGGAATCGATTCTTCCACAACAAATTCTGGCGGTGACGTTTACAAACAAGGCCGCCGCGGAAATGCGCCATCGTTTGGAAACCTTGGTCGCGTTACCGACAAAAAGCATGTGGGTCGGTACCTTTCATGGCATTGCGCACCGCTTACTCCGTCACCACTGGGAGGCCGTGGGCTTACCCCAGGCTTTTCAAATTATTGATAGCGATGATCAACATCGCATTATCAAACGTTTACTCAATCAACTGAATCTGGATGAAAACCAGTGGGCACCGAAAAAAGTACAATGGTATATCAATCAACAAAAAGATGAAGGCATTCGTCCGCATCAAATCCAAGCCACGGCCGATCCTTATACCAAAACATTAATTCGCGTTTATCAAGCCTATGAAGAAACCTGTGCACGCAACGGCGTCATTGATTTTGCAGAAATCATTTTACGTAGCTATGAATTACTACTCAAAAATCCAGAACTGTTAGCGCACTATCAAAATCGCTTTCAACAGATTTTGGTGGATGAGTTTCAAGACACCAATACCATTCAATATGCTTGGCTAAAACTACTCGTTGCTCAAAAAAATTATTTAATGATTGTGGGCGATGACGATCAATCGATTTACGGTTGGCGAGGCGCGAAGGTTGAAAACATTCAACGTTTTGTCCAAGACTTCCCACAAAATCAAGTGATTCGCTTGGAACAAAATTACCGTTCAACGGGGACGATTTTAGCGGCGGCCAACGCACTGATTGCGCATAACGACGGGCGTTTAGGTAAAAAGTTATGGAGTAGTGGCGATCCTGGCGAACCGATTACCTTATACGGTGCCTTTAATGATTTAGATGAAGCGCGTTTTATTGTTGAACAAATCAAACAAGGCCTTAATAAAGGATTAACCTATCGCGATATGGCCATTTTATATCGCTCGAATGCCCAGTCACGCGTGCTCGAAGAAGCCTTAATTCGTGCGCAAATTCCCTATCGTATTTATGGTGGGTTACGTTTCTTTGAACGCGCTGAAATCAAAGATGCTTTAGCTTATTTACGCTTAATTGCCAATCGCAAAGATGATCCGGCCTTTGAACGGGTCGTCAACACTCCGACGCGGGGGATCGGTGAAATCACGTTACAAACCTTACGCCAAGATGCCCGCACGCGCGGCGTTTCGTTGTGGGAGGCGGCGGAACATCTTCTTGCCAATCCAGTGTTCGCAGCGCGGGCTGCCAATGCATTAAGCGCCTTTTTAGAGTTAATCGAAAAAATGGATACCGAGACCCAAGCCCTGGATCTCGCCGAGTTAACCGAACACGTCCTTTACAGCAGTGGATTATTTGCTTATTTCAAAAAAGAAAAAGGCGAACGGGGTCAAGCACGGATTGAAAACTTAGAAGAACTGGTCCATGCTACGCGTCAGTTTGTACCCGAAGAAGAAACGATTTCCCCGTTGTCGGCCTTTTTAGCGCACGTTGCACTCGAAGCCGGCGAACATCAAAATACGGAAGCGACACAATGCGTGCAATTGATGACCTTGCACTCGGCAAAAGGTTTAGAATTTCCCTGGGTTTTTCTCTGTGGCTTAGAAGAAGGTTTATTTCCACATCATATGTCGCATGACGAGCCAGGACGTTTAGAAGAAGAACGTCGTTTGTGTTACGTCGGGGTGACCCGCGCGATGCAAAAACTTTATTTCAGTTATGCCGAAGTCCGGCGCTTACATGGCACAGAAAGCCATCACCGCCCCTCACGTTTTATCAGCGAAATTCCTAAGAATTTATTTGCCGATCTGCGTTTACGCACACAAAATACACGTCCTATCTCTGCGCAACCGTTAAAACCGAGTACGCAAAAATCGGCCACGATTGGCGATACGGGATTACGTTTGGGACAACGTGTTGCCCACCCTGCCTTCGGCGAAGGCGTGATTGTGGATGCTGACGGGCAAGGCAGCCATGCCCGCATTCAAGTTAACTTTACGCGCGTCGGGACAAAATGGTTAGTCGCCAGTTTTGCTAAACTCAGCGCCTTAAATTAATCGATAAAACGTAACCTGCCTCATATTCCCTTTTTTCACAACGGGATACGATTCTTTCCATTCGTTATCTTGTCTAACTCGTTCTTTTCTGAATTATTTACCTACAACTTTCGATCAAGTTACTTTGACTTTTGGATTGACCGAAGAAAACCTCACATAATTTAACATTTTAATAATCATTTAATCTTATTCTGTTAGCTTATATCTACAAATATATAATCCTAACATTTTAATATAAGAATAATTTATGCCCTATCCTCACCTTGCCCCCATATTAAAAATCCTTGAAGAAAATGAACTTGCAAGTATAAGAAACATAAAGTGGATTAAAGATCACGCTCATTTGGAGAACCTGTTTGAGGCACTCAATGCGCTCAATAAAGCCAAGGTCTTAAATAAAGGATATATGGAGGAGATCAAACAATATCCTAATCTTATACCATCAATATTATCAACATTCACTGTACTTATTGAAAACAATTTCTTAAATGAGAGATTTCCAAAAAATATCAATAATGCCAATAATTTTATAAAGATAGCCACTACAATTAATATGCTGAGTGATGATTTCGATCCAAAATACATAAAATTGGCTCTACAACAAAGTAATCCTGAAGAGATGGCCTATGCACTTCAGACCCTTAGCTTTAATAAGCTCTTAAATGAAGAAAATGTAAAATGGATTCTATGTCACTCCGATTCTTGGAATATGGCTAGGGGGCTCAATTCCCTCAACAATGATAAGCTCTTAAATAAAGAAAATATAAAATGGATTCTACGTCACCCTGATCCGGAGAAAATGGCCCAGGGGCTCAATACACTTAATCAGAATAAACTTTCAAATGAAGAAAATATAACATGGATTCTAAGTCACTCTGATCCAGAGAAGATGGCCCGGGGGCTCAATATACTCAATCAGCATAGACTCTTAAACGCAGAAAACATAGCATTAATCATGAGATATCCTTATGCAATAAATATAAATCAAGAGATGTCTATACTCGCTGAACTTCATCTTTTAAATCAAGAAAATTTTAATAAGATGCTTAATCCAGATCATCACATTCTTTTTAGTAATAAAAGAGTATTTCGTTTGCTAGATCAAATTCCGGATCATGCATTTAATCAAGCCGTGTTTGATCAACTCATTGAATGTTCGCAACATCCAAACCCAGAACAAGCAATTGAAGACTTTGTTAATGAACTACTAGCAAGCGATCCAAATAATACTATTATTAATCATTCTCAAAGTGTTCATACCTCAAGTATTGAGAAATCGGTATCCGATTCGGCAATTAGTCTTTATCGCCGTTATGGGGAAGAAATATCAGGTGATAAAATAGATAAAATCATTGACGAGATTAAAGACTTCGTATCTTCCTTTCCTGACGATTCTAAAATCTATTCCGCGGCCAAGAATTGTATTCATCGAATCACACAACCAGATTTTTTTTATCAAGATCAAACTTCTCAAATAACAATACAACAGCTCTTAGCACTCTCTTATCTTGCGCTAAAAGATCGTAAATTATGTACAGCAAATGAAAAAGATGCGATGCAACGGTTCATTGAAGGGCTTTATGAGATCCAGCGCGGCTATAATATAGATGAGCGAGAGATTGATGACAATCAAACAGATAAACCCATTTGTGTCGCGGGCACCTTTAATAAATTATTAGATAAATTAAATGGGGTTCATAAAGATGTTGAATTAGTTTTCGTGACTAAAGAAGTAGCTTCAGCGAAACTACCTAAAGTCGTACTTGAAGAAGTCCATAAATATCTTCAGGAACGATCTGCTCCTCACTCTTCTTCAGATTTCAAGAAATTCGTATGTCTAATGGAAGCTATACAAAACAAAGGCGCTGAAGCGATCTGGAGCGAAATTGAGCCTGAAGTCAGGAATCGTTTATTTAATGAATTTAAATTAATTTACGAAGACAAAAACAGCGCAAATTTTAATGAACTCATTGATGCTGGAATATATACACGATTAGGAGATTTAAGTCGTTACCAAAAAGACTTAACTCACTCATCCGGGTATCAACAATACTGTAGCCACATGATTCAAAATTCGTCTCGCTTTTTTCAAAACAGAGAAGATGAAACGGACTATAATACAGAAAACCATACAAAGTATGGACACAAAATACAAAGCTAAATACCTTAAATAAAAAATAACGGTTTTTAGAGCGTGAAGATCATATTAACTGTGAATGTTTACTAGACAATGGGAACAACTTTAATCTATTACCCTAGTCAGACTCTTCACAGTTAATAAGACGCATTGGTATCTCTTTTATTTACCAAAAAACCTATCTATCGATAGTTTCTCTCGATGACTTGTTACGGCCTAGTCCGTAAGTGACTTGACGGATTTATTTAAGCGACTTGGTTAAATCAGACCAAACAATTAAAAAAGGTTGGCTATCTTGTAATAAAAAAACTGAGGTATTTAATAGGATTTTTAATTAATGATAGAGAGCGGAAGTTCTATTTATCAATTCAGTTATTCAAATATTCGTAACTACAAAACTTTATTTTTATAGACGCTTTGTGAATAAAAGAGCGCGTATATTCACAAAGCGTTTTTTATTTTTACGCAGAAACTTCAACTTACCCTATTTTCCATAAGCAAAGCGCTTGGTTTAGCGCTTTGCTTTCTTTTTACGAATCTGCATTTCATTTTCTTTATAATCGACCGTAATGGTGTCATGAGGCAAGAATTGTCCCTCAATCAAACCGCGTGCAATCGGATTTTCTAACGATTGCTGAATCGTTCGCTTTAAGGGTCGCGCACCATACACCGGATCGTAACCTAAGGTGGCTAATTCATCGAGTGCCGCGGGGCTGACTTCTAAAGCAATATCTCGTTCACTTAATCGTTTACGTAGTTGCTCAAGTTGAATCGAGGCAATTTTATGAATTTGTGCTGAAGTCAATGCATGAAACACAACGACCTCATCGACCCGATTAATAAATTCGGGTCGGAAATGCTGTGCAATCACCTCCATCACAGTATTTTTCAAGGTTGTATAATCCTCTTTGGGCGCCAACTCTTGAATTAATTGTGAACCCAAATTTGAAGTCATCACAATCACTGTATTCCGAAAATCAACGGTTCGACCTTGACAATCGGTCAAACGACCATCATCCAACACTTGCAGCAAAATATTGAACACATCCGGGTGTGCTTTTTCAATTTCATCCAACAACACCACCGAATACGGTTTACGCCGCACCGCTTCCGTGAGATACCCCCCTTGCTCATAACCCACATAACCCGGAGGCGCACCAATCAACCGCGCAACGGAATGTTTCTCCATAAATTCCGACATATCTAAACGAACCATCGCACTTTCTGAATCAAATAAAAAGTGCGCTAAGGCTTTACATACTTCGGTTTTACCCACCCCGGTGGGCCCGGAAAAAATAAAGGAACCAATCGGTCGTGCGGGATCCGATAATCCTGCCCGTGAACGACGAATCGCATTCGCTACGACTGAAATCGCTTCATCTTGACCAATCACCCGCTCGTGAATCGCCGCTTCCATATTTAATAGTTTTTCTCGTTCGCCTTCGAGCATTTTTGAAACCGGAATCCCTGTCCATTTCGAAACAATTTCAGCAATTTCTTTTTCGGTCACTTTATTCCGAACCAAATGCGTTTCTTGCTGCTCAACCTGATGCGCCGCTTGCAATCGTTTTTCGAGTTCAGGAATTGTGCCATACTGTAATTCCGACATTTTATTGAGATCACCGAAACGACGTGCTTTTTCTAATTCAAATTGAGCTTGTTCTAAATCACTTTTAATTTTTTGCTCGCCCTGTAGGGTCGCTTTTTCCGCTTTCCAAATTTCATTTAAATCGGCATATTCTTTTTCTAATTTGCTAATTTCCTCTTCTAAGATGTGACGACGTTTTTGAGACGCTTCATCGGTTTCTTTTTTAAGGGCTTGACGCTCCATTTTTAGCTGAATGAGACGACGATCTAAGCGATCCAGCGCTTCCGGTTTTGAGTCGATTTCAATACGAATGCGACTGGCTGCCTCATCAATCAAATCAATGGCCTTATCGGGTAATTTTCTATCGGCAATGTAACGATGGGATAACGAGGCCGCGGCCAGAATCGCCGAATCGGTAATATCCACCCCATGATGAATTTCATAACGTTGCTTTAAACCACGCAAAATCGCGACGGTGTCTTCCACGTTGGGCTCTTCCACTAATATTTTTTGGAATCGTCGCTCCAGTGCGGCATCTTTTTCAACATATTGACGATACTCATTGAGCGTGGTCGCACCAATACAGTGTAATTGGCCGCGTGCTAATGCCGGTTTTAGCATATTTCCAGCATCCATCGCGCCTTCTGCTTTGCCTGCGCCAACCATAGTATGTAATTCATCAATAAATAAAATGATTTGGCCTTCTTGTTTCGCTAAGTCATTCAACACAGCTTTAAGACGCTCTTCAAATTCACCTCGATATTTCGCTCCAGCAATCAACGCCCCCATATCTAAGGCCAGTAACCGTTTATTTTTTAAACCTTCCGGGACCTCACGATTGACAATACGTTGTGCTAAACCTTCGACCACGGCGGTTTTCCCAACACCGGGTTCCCCAATCAATACAGGATTATTTTTTGTCCGCCGTTGTAACACTTGAATCGTCCGGCGAATGACGTCATCACGACCAATGACGGGATCTAATTTTCCTTTCGCTGCTTGTTCAGTTAAGTCAATCGTATACTTTTCCAGGGCACGACGTCGTTCTTCGGCCGCTGGATCCGAAACACTTTCCCCGCCACGAATGGATTGAATCGCTTGCTCAATGACCGATTTAACCGCACCGGCTTTTTTGAGTAGCCGACCTAATTTTTCCTTATCCTCTACCGCGGCTAAAACAAATAGTTCACTGGAAAGATACTCATCTTTACGTTGTTGGGCCAGTTTATCCGCCACATTCAGCAGCTGAATTAACTGTGCAGAAGGATAAATTTCACCCGGCTTGGCCGTTTCGACCGTAGGTAAACGCTCAATCTCTTGGTCGAGATCGGCTAATAATTGGGTTACATTCACATTTGATTGAGCGAGTAATGGTTTTACCGTTCCATGGTCCTGGGCTATCAAAGCTTTCATTAAATGAATCGGCTCAATAAACGCGTGATCACGTCCTACGGCTAAAGATTGCGCTTCCGCTAACGCCGCTTGAAGTTGGCTAGTCAGTTTATTTAGGCTCATGATATCCTCTTAATTATAAAATCGTTTCTTTTCGCTAAGGACACTTTCTTGATTCATAGTGTAGTCGAATTCGAAAAATTCAAGCACCAAAACAATTTAGGCACGTGTCTTTCTTGCCAATAAAATAGAAACGGCGCCTGCGCCACCCGCTTTGGGTGGCGCAGAAGCAAAAGCCAAAACCCAAGGAATTTGCATTAACCAGGCATTCACATGATTTTTTAGTTTCGGTCCGACTGTACTCGAATGACCTTTACCATGAATTACTAAAACACTGCGATGATCTTGCCGATAATGTTTCATGAGAAACGATAATAATATTGTCCGCGCTTGTTCAATTGTTAAACCGTGCAAATCTAAACACTCGGCGGGAGAAAACTCACCACGCATCAATTTTTTCATGACTTTATGCTGTAATCCAGGACGTCTAAAAAATAATTTTTGATTTGCTTCAAGTGGCCATACCGTCGGATCTTCTAAGGCAATCGGTTCGATTTGTGTCCGCCATTCCTCTTCCTTATGTTTCCTCTTTTCTTGTTGGCGAACTAAATCTTGCATAGTTATTTTTTTATTTTTTTTCGTTGTTTTATGCACCCAGTTTTCTTGATGATGAAGACGTGAAATACCCGCCATCATTTTTTTGAAAAAAAGTTGGTCATCTTCATCTGGGGGTGGATATTTAGACATCATGACTGTTTCAACAAGGTAATAAATATAAAGTCGTATAACATTGCTTTGGCACCGACATATCAACTACTATAATGTTTGTTATTTTGATTGAAGTAAGTTGCCACAATGTTTTTTGTTTATTCACGTTTCCTACTGGTTATTGGGTTACTCACGAGCTGTTTTATTCTGACTGGATGTAGTGCCTTCTCGACCCAAGCCCCCGCCGCGGTACCGACTCAATGGATGAATCGTCCTGCGTCAAACACGGAGGCGCCGCGTTCGATCGCCTTATTATTACCTTTACGTGGCACACTCGGTTCAGTTGGTCAAGCCATTCGGCAAGGTTTCTTGACCGCGGCCACTCTACATAATGGACCACGACCTCAAATTAACATAATTGATACCACAACCGAAGCATCGATTGAAAGCGCTTATCATAAAGCGCGGTCACAAAAAGCTCAGCTTATCGTCGGTCCTTTACTGCGTGCGCAAGTACAACGTATCGCTGGACTCGATCTCAAAGTACCCGTCATCGCACTCAATTACGTTGCGCCCGATGTACAGACTGCACCGGGCCTGTACCAATTCGGTCTCTCGCCCAGAGATGAAGCACGACAAGCCGTGCACAGCGCCTGGGATAAAGGTTATCGTCGCGCATTATTACTGGCCGTCGACACCGCCTGGGGGGCACACCTTGCGCAAGCATTCCGCACAGAGTGGGAGCAATTAGGTGGCGCCATCGTTGAGCAGACCTCCTTGTCTTCTCGTCCTCGCGATATCACATCACAAATTCGACATCTTTTGCAATTTAAAATGCCTAACCAGCGCAGAACCGACTTCGATGTGATTTTTCTCGCCAGTGATAAAACCATTGCCCGACAAGTGAAACCACTTTTAAAGTTCTTTTACGCGGGAGATGTACCCGTCTATGCCAGTGCCGCAGTGTATGAAGCCAATTCGAGCCGACAAAGCAATAACGATCTCAATGGTCTCATTTTCTGCGCGGCGCCCTGGACCCTTGGACAGCGTACGGCTTATTCTAACGTCTATGCACAATTACAAGCGACCACGCCCGCCGTGTTATTGAATCGTTATCGCTCCTATTATGCACTCGGTGTCGATGCGTTTGTACTGACTCAAAATCTTGCCGCGTTACGCGCCGCACCCGGGCTGCGGTTATCCGGTGCCACGGGTCAGCTCCAGTTAACCGCGCAAAAATCCGTGACACGTCAGCTACCTTGCGCCCAATTTAAACAAGGTCGTCTTGTCACACTACGTCATCATTGAGGTTATGAGGAAAAAAAAGCGTGGTCAACTGGCTGAACAATTTGCTTGTGCTTATCTGAAAAAACAAGGGTTATCCCTATTAGCACGCAATTATCGATGTCGCTTCGGAGAAATCGACTTAATCATGCAAGAACGGGAGCAAATTGTTTTTATTGAGGTGCGTTATCGTCACCATAGCACGTTTGGCTGTGGTATCGAAACCGTTGATCACACCAAACAAACACGCTTACTCAAAACCGCCGAACACTATTTACAACAATATAGATCGGACGATGCCCCCCCTTGTCGTTTTGATGTCATGGGTCTTTCTCCCTTAAGGATCCCCCAGAATCATTTTTCTCGCATCCGCGCTTCCCTCACTTTCTCTGCTCAAGTAGAATGGGTCAAAAATGCATTTTCTAGGTGAATGATGGATTCTATTGAGCGTATTCGAGCGAATTTTTTTGAAAATAGTGCTGTAAATCAATCCGTGATTGAACGTATGGGCACTCATTTTGCAGAAAGTATTCGTATTAAGCAGCAAACGTTAACAGAATTAGCACCGCAAATAGCGATTGCCGGTGAGCTTATCGTACATTGTTTTTTAAATAACAATAAAATTCTTGTTTGTGGAAACGGTGGTTCGGCCGCCGATGCGCAACATTTTGCTTCAGAAATGATTAACCGTTTTGAAAAAGAACGTCCGAGTCTTCCGGCGATGGCCTTGACAACCGATACGTCAACGCTGACATCCATTGCCAATGACTATCGTTATGAGGATATTTTTGCTAAACAACTGCGTGCGCTCGGTCAAGCGGGAGACTTATTATTCTTAATTACCACCACGGGCAACTCTAAAAATTTAATTGAAGCGTGGAAAGTAGCAGAAGAACGTTCCTTATATACCCTCGCACTTACTGGAAAAGATGGTGGATTATTAACGCAGCTGTTGAACCCTGCGCGTAGCATCGAGCTCCGTGTGCCGAGTCATTCCACCGCCCGGGTTCAAGAAACGCATTTGCTGATTATCCACTGTTTATGTGACTTGATTGATAAAAAATTATTTGATTCGTGTCAAATAAAAAGCAAACCCAATACCGATTAATTGCACGCACGACGCTTAAAAAATAATCTGCATTCTGACCACATCGTGATAAAATCCAGGCACAACATTTTGTCGTGGCGGAATTTGACCGTAAATAATCTTGGACTGCTCGATACCCGTTCCCCATCCTAGAAACGTATCTACACCAACAATATTCCCCCAATTAAGGGTATGAGTTGGATTCTGTGATAAGGTGTAATAAAGTTGATGTGAATTTCTGCTTGATAATTGACGCAACCGCGTCGTTGCGCATTCTCCAGCGCCTTGGTCCAAACTCAAAATATAAGGTGTATTTAAAGTACATAACACATTCACACGCGCAATACTTTCAGTTGAAAACCGCGAGTGGGGTCGATAATGCCCAAATATCAAAGGAGTGGTCGAAAATCGGCACTCTGGAATCACCTCGACCTCAACTGGAACCGCTAAAGTTTGCACTAAAGCAAAGGTAAGTGGACAATAAAATCCAGCACAAAAAAGAGTCAGGGCAAAATACTTCGCTAAACCACGCATGATGGACCTCCTTTGAACAACGGTTGACCATTGTAATAATTGGATCCTTTTCTTTTTTCGTTTAGCTTCCCTAAGAATAAGCCTATGATAAGAATTGAATATTATCCAATTTTGTTATTATCAGCCTGGTTAAAAGTGAATCATTTCAACCTATTTTTCAGTGGAAAATAACATTACGTTTACTTGTTTAGAATAAACAAGTATTTCCGATACCGTCTTGCTGGTCAACAGGACATACTTTCTTCTAGGTCGGTGAAGCGAGTACGCTACTTAAGAGTTGTTCTGGTTTTTTATTCCAAAAAACGAGCTGCCATTTTTCCTGCGCATAGGTCAATAAACTGATCTGCCCGGTTGCGACTTTAAAGTTTTGATCACGTACGTGCTGTGCAAACGCACCGGGAATTAAATGTAGAAAATAACGCAAGCACCCATTGCTGGCGACCGCAAGAACGGTCTCCTTCTCTGCATGTTTTGCGCGGAGATCCTCGGCAAATGCATGAGTTTGTTCGATAATTTCTGCCTCGGACGCACCCCAGCCCGCATCAAGAGGCCATTGGCTTTGTTTTTCCCAATTTAATAATGCTTCACCTTGTCCTTGTTCTTTAATTTGCTGGCTACTTAACCCCGTCCAACGACCATAATCGATTTCAATTAAACGAGCATCTGCGATCGGTTGCGGAGCATGGCCTAAAGATTCAACGACAAGGTGCGCGTAATCCTGCGTGCGCTTAAGTGGTGCACAATAAACACCCTGAAGGGTTATATTGGCTTCTTTTAAGGAGTGTGCAAGCCGTTGCGCTTGTTCCTCGCCCGCCGCAACTAAAGGTAAGTCTTGTTGTGCGCCGACCCACACGGCGGGTTGTGAAGGCTCAAAGGTATTACCGTGTCTTGATAAAATCAGATGCATATCTTCTTAGCCTTTATTTTCAGAAAAAGAGACCAACTCCCCTTCTTGTTCAATCACCCGTTCAACAAAAGAGACATCACTCGGATTATCAATAGAAGCATGTGTCCGACCACGATAATCAACTAAGGTAATTTGAACCGGAATTTGATTTTCCAACGCACGTAATTGTTCTAATCCCTCCACCTTTTCCAGACGAGAAGGAGGTAAACGAATATAATCAGCCAAAACGGTCATTGAATAGCCATAAAGACCAATATGTCGATAACACGGCGGGGCCGCTTCGTCCTCGACTTCTCTTAAAAAGGGAATCATCCCTTTGGAAAAATATAAAGCACGATACGCCTTATCAAACACGACCATTGTTCCACCGACATATCCTTCGGCTCGGGTTGCTTGCATGGCCAATACATTTTCTTTCGTCATCGGTACCGCCAAGGTATGGATCGCCGAAGAATTTGTCGTATCGAAATTATCAACCAACGCTTGAATGACCCAAGGCGGCGTCAATACGGCATCGCCTTGCAAATTAATGACATAATCCTCCGCTTGCAAACCCAGTTTTTTTGCTGCAGCAAAAACCCGTTCGGTACCATTGAAACAATATCCCGTCAAAACCACCCGCGCACCAAATGTTAATGCGTGCTGTTCAATCTCTGGATGATCGGTCGCAATATACACTTCATCAATTTGTTTGACCTGTTTTGCCAACGACCACATGCGGTAGAGTAACGTTTGCCCCTTTATTTTGGCTAACGGTTTCCCAGGAAAGCGGCTCGAATCATAACGCGCAGGAATAATAATGAAAGTTTTCATAGTGTTGGCTTCTTATCCTCTGTTTTTTGTAAAGATTGTAATGCTGAAAAATCTTCTAAGGTTGACACATCTTGTTCAACCTGTCGATCCATCGCCACATCGCGTAGCAAGCGACGCATAATTTTACCAGAACGAGTTTTGGGCAATGCCGCCGTAAACACTAATGATTTTGGTTTCGCTAAAGGACCGATGGTATGCCGAACTTGCTGGACAATTTCCGCCTTGAGTTTTTCGGAAGGAGAAACGCCATCTTTGAGGGTCACAAACGCCGTGATGGATTGCCCCGTTGTTTCATCGGGAATCGCGACCACTGCCGCTTCCGCAACAAACGGATGACTGGTCAATGCGGCCTCCACTTCTGCCGAACCCAACCGATGTCCAGACACTTTAATCACGTCATCGACACGACCGACAATCCAAATATCGCCGTTTTCATCATATTGTGCGCTATCTCCCGAAAAATACGCGTGCGATACCGACTGCCAATATTGTTCTGAATACCGTTTCGGATCATTCCAAATCCCACGCAACATACTCGGCCAAGGTTGGCGAATCACCAAGGATCCCCCTTTGCCAAAAGGCACCGGTTCACCGGTGACCGGATCAATAATATCGATGACTACACCTGGAAGTGGCTTAGCCACGGAACCGGGCTTGGCCGGTGCGGTGGCACCGGGAATCGGTGCAATCATGATGGCTCCGGTTTCAGTTTGCCACCACGTGTCGACAATCGGACAACGTTCTTTACCAATTTTTTTGGAATACCAGTTCCACGCTTCGGGATTCAGAGATTCGCCCACACTCCCTAATACACGCAGAGAAGACAGGTCATATTTATCGACCCATTGATCACCCCACTTCATAAAAGAACGAACCGCTGTCGGCGCAGTATAGAAGATATTGACGCGGTAGCGATCAATGAGCTGCCAAAAACGATCCGGATTCGGCCAATTAGGTGCCCCTTCATAAATGACGATAATCGCCGCATTTAACAAAGGACCGTATATCACATACGTATGACCAGTAATCCAGCCGACATCAGCGGTACACCAATAAATATCGTTGGGCTTCAGGTCAAAAACCACTTTAGAGGTATAGTAAGCACCAACCATATACCCTGCGGTCGTATGATAAATTCCTTTCGGGGTACCGGTTGAACCGGACGTGTATAAAATAAATAAAGTATCTTCACTATCTAAGGGTTCCGCCGCACAGTGTTCGCTTACTTCTTCGAGCAAAGTATTCCATGCAATATCTTTCGGTGAGGAAAAAGAACACGGTGTGGATAAACGTTGATAAACGACCACTTTTTCAACGTCTGGACACTGCGGTAAGGCTTGGTCAACCACCGACTTCAGCGGAATAATTTGACCACGTCGATAGCCTCCGTCAGCGGTAATCACGACGCGGCTTTTCGAATCACGGATCCGTGATTCAAGCGATTGCACTGAATATCCAGCAAAAACAACATTATGAATCGCACCGATGCGTGCACACGCCAATACTGCGATAATTAACTCCGGTAAAAGTGGCATATAGAGCGTGACACACTCGCCTTTTTTTACACCGATCTTTTTTAAGCCATTAGCAAAACGACACACTTCTTTATGCAGCTGTTGATAACTAAATTGACGTTGCTCACCGGGTTCTCCCTCCCAAAACAACGCAATTTTATCGGCAAACTGTGGAAGATGGCGATCCAAACAATTAAAAGCCAAATTAGTTTTCGCTTGCGCAAACCAAGTGGCAAACGGTTCCTTCCAGGTTAAAACCGTTGTCCAGGGTTCAAACCAGTGCAAATCACTCGCGACTTCGGCCCAAAAGGCTTCGGGTTGTTCAATCGAGTACCGGTAAATTTCTTCGTAATCCGCGCTTGAGTTGATCGTAAGCTTTGCTTTACTTTTTTCTGGCTTTTTCATCACCGCGCTCTTTTTCATAGGAAACTTATTTTTAGGTGCTAAATTATCAGACATCCGACTTCTCCTCACTAGGATAGTGTGTTTTATTTCAATCATCCGTTCATTCAATCGAAAAAAGACTTTTTTGACGTTTAGCAGAATAACGCTTCACCGCTCATTTTTGCTGCGTTTTACGTCCGCTTAGTTCCCTTAACTCAAAACACTTTCCGATTTATTGTCCCATTTAAAATCATTTCCCATAAAAAAAATGACCAACTTGCGACTCTTTCATTCGTCAACTACCCTAAAACTTGAGTCAACTTGTGAAAAGGAGATAACTCAATGTTAACTTGGGCATTTATATTCTTAGTCATTGCCATTATTGCCGCAATTTTCGGATATACGGGTGTTTTTGTAGCCGCCTCGGGTATTGCTAAAACGATTTTTTTCATTTTCGTTGTGCTCGCCATTATTTCGTTTATTGTCTCGTTATTTCGGAAAAAACATTAAAAATCATTCTGACTGTTCAAGAATCGAAGCACGCATTTGGTCACACACAGACTGCATCACTGAGATATTGTGAATACAGGCGAGTTGACTATAAAAAGACGATCGCTGTTTAAATAAAAAATGTAAATAAGCACGGGTAAAGTGCCGGCAAGTATAACATAAGCAACCTTCTAAAATAGGCCGGTCGTCTTTTGCGTAATGGCTTTTTTTAATGAGAATTCGTCCATTTTTCTCTTCACTGACAAACGTGAACCAATCCTCTGTCCGAGACAACGTTCCATGATACAGTGCGCCATGGCGCGCATTGCGGGTCGGCGCCACACAGTCGAATAAATCAATGCCTTGACGAACCACTTCAACTAAATCTTGCGGGTTTAAACCCACCCCCATGGTGTAGCGTGGTTTATTTTCTGGCAATAAAGGGCGGACCCAATTAATGACTTCCACGGTTTGCTGAATGTCAAATCCAATCACTTCGCCGCCGAGCGCAATGCCATCTAAGTCCGCTTCGACAATCACTTGTGCGCTGTGTTCGCGTAAATCCCGGAAACGACCGCCCTGAATAATACCAAATAAAGCCTGTTTTTTTTCCGTAAGTCGAATACGGTGCAGCTTCATACACGGCTTTTGATTCGAGTAGCCAGCGATGGGTTCGTGCCATTGCGGCCAACGCCGCAGCACGCCCGCCTTGTTCTGGAGTACACTCATCAAAAGCCATAATAATGTCCGCACCGATCACACGCTGGGCTTCCAGTGAGCTTTGCGGAGTGAGATGCACGATTTTTCCTGTCACCGGATGTTTAAAGTGTGCGCCTTGCTCATCAATTTTACAAATTTTACTGTTCTTAGACAGACTGAATACTTGATAGCCACCGCTATCGGTTAACATCGGTTTTTGCCAAGCCATTAAACGATGCATTCCACCGTTTGCTTCAATCACTTCCAACCCCGGACTGACTAACATGTGATAGGTATTCCCACCTAAAATAATTTGCGTATGCGTATCCTGTAAATCGTGTGGCGTCATATGATTGACAAAAGCGCGCGTCCCGACCGGCATAAAAGTCGGTGTCGTCAAAATTCCATGCGGTGTTGTGATTTCCAATACACGCGCCATATTGTTCGAATGGGATTTAACTAGGCGAGTTGTAAACAGATTGGCATTCATTCTCTTTCTCTTTGCTTTGCTCGGTTAAGGAGCCAGCGACTTTTTTCTGAATAGCGCTCAAAATACCGCGCAATATTTTTACTTCGATTGTTTCTAATTCGACACGACTGAGCAAACGACGTAAACGTCCGATAATTTGCTGACTCCGTCGTGGTTTTAAAAAATCCACCTCATCTAGCACCGTATTGATATGTTTATACAGCGGTTCGAGCTCATCGACCGTAGCCAGCGCTTTGGGTTTAGTGATGGTCACCACCGGCGATTGTAACGCCAAGTGCAATTCGTACGCGACAATTTGTACCGCCGCGGCAAGATTGAGGGAACTGTAATCTGGATTGGCCGGAATGGTCAACTGAAAATGACAACACTGTAATTCTTCATTAGTTAAGCCATGGCGCTCGCGACCAAAAAGCAGCGCAATTTCATGTTGTGGCACCCACGTCGCGACTTTCTCCGCCGCCGCACGTGCCGTGAAAGAAACCCAATTTAACTCTCGCGGGCGCGTACTGGTTCCTAATACAACGTGGCAGCCTTGCAGCGCCTCATCCAGCGAATCCACAACAATCGCTTCCGCTAAGACATCGAGTGCATGACTGGCCCGTGCAGAGGCTTGAGGATGTGGAAAGCGTTTAGGGTTGACCAAATACAGGCGGCGTAAGCCCATGGTCTTCAGCGCGCGTGCGACCGCCCCAATATTGCCAGGGTCTGTGGTATTAACTAAAACGAAGCGTATTTTTTGTATTAAATCAGAACAAAGCATCAGTCGTATTATTTATACCTCAACAACTTATGGTATCATCCCTTGTGCCTTAAGAACACATAATTACCTTCTTATTGGCTTACGTCGCTTAGAACTTTCTCGATTTTGTGTCTAAAAAATACAGGTCAACGAGAATTTTGTAGGCATTTTATCTACCCTATTTTAATGATAAACGACAACGATAATGCACCCATTTTTAACGATTGCCGATCGTGCCGCGCGCCAGGCCGGTAAAATTATCTTAGACGGTCTCGAACGTTTAGATCGCTTGCACGCACAACAAAAAAAAGATAACCGTGGCGTGGTCACTGAAATCGATCAACGCGCCGAAAACGCCATTATTTCGATCGTACAGGATGCCTACCCACATCATGGTATTTTTGCCGAAGAAAGCGAACCCACCTCAGGAAAAGAATATACCTGGATTATTGATCCATTAGATGGGACTTCCAATTTTATTCACGATTTCCCACATTTTGCTGTGAACATTGCGATTCGCAATGAAGAAAAAGGAATAATTGAACATGCCTTAACTTATGATCCCTTGCGGCAAGAAACGTTTTTAGCGACCCGTGGGCAAGGCGCTTTTTTAATGACGGTACAACGCTTTATGCGGCGTTTACGCGTCAGCAAACGCAGTCGGATTGAAGAAGCCTTACTCGGGATTGCCATCCCTTCACGCGGCCTAGGGGTATTAACCCCCCCGCTCAATAAAGAAGCGTTACGCCACACCATGGCACAAGCAAGCGGTATTCGGCGCGCCGGCTCTGCAGCCTTAGATCTGGCTTATGTCGCCGCCGGCCGGCTCGATGCCGCGGTTGAACTCAATCTGGAAGTTTGGGATATGGCCGCAGGGATTCTTTTGATTCGCGAGGCCGGAGGAATTGTCTGTGATCTACATGGTGGCGAAAAGTATTTTGAAACCGGTCATGTGATTGGCTCGAATCCAAAACTTTGTCCAGCCGTACTAAAAGGCATTGCGCAATGCCCGACCCTAAATTAAGGGCGGGTATCGATTTCTTTGGTGGAAGGCAATAGATTTTCTCGCGAGAGCCCCAAGGCTACGGCTAAAACACCGGCCACATAAATCGACGAATAGGTTCCCACCACAATACCAATAATCAACGCTAACGCAAAACTGTGAATCATCGCCCCGCCGAATAAACACAGAGAGAGCACGACCAATAAAGTTGTGGCAGAGGTCATAATCGTTCGCGACAAGGTTTGATTAATCGAGAGATTCACAACTTCTTTGGCCTGGGCGCGACGTAACTTCCGAAAGTTTTCGCGAATACGGTCGAAAATCACGATGGTGTCATTTAAGGAGTAGCCAATCACTGCCAGAATCGCGGCCAAAGCCGTCAAGTTAAATTCGATATTAAATAACGAAAAAATACCGAGAATCAAAATCGGGTCGTGAATCAAAGCAATCGCTGCACCCACCGCAAAACGGTATTCAAACCGCAAAGCAATATAAATCATGATGCCGATCAACGCGATAAATACAGCTAACGCACCTTGTGTCGCTAATTCATGGCCGATTTGTGGGCCAATAAACTCTAACTGTTTAAGCTGTGCACCAGGTAACGCTTTGAGCATCTGGGTTGCTAATTCGTGTTGCGAAGTTTGGGTGGCTAAACTAATCAATACATCGTGTGACGTACCATAACTTTGTACCAAGGTGTCTTTGAATCCGGCCTGCTGTAAATTTTGGCGCACTTCAGACAGATTAGCGGGGGTATCAAAATGAACCTGTAATTGACTGCCTCCTGTAAAATCCAACCCCCAGTGCAAGCCTTTTGTTAAGAGCGCCACCACTGAAATCAATAAAAGCAGCAAAGATAAGCCTACGGCCCAGCGTTGCAACCCTAAAAAATCAATCGTTGTTTCTTTTTTAAAAAATTCCACAGTTAAATGCTCGTTAGGTTAGATACCAATCGGTAGTTTCTTGAGACGACGCCCGCCATAGAAAGCGTTAATGAGCGCTCGGGTCAGCATAATTCCCGTCAACATGGATGTCAGTAACCCGAGCGTTAAGGTTACCGCAAATCCTTTAATTGAACCGGTACCCATTCCAAATAAAACTAACGCGGCAATCAAGGTTGTCACATTTGCATCAATAATCGTTGCCAACGCGCGATCATAGCCCGCGTGAATACTGGCCTGCGGCGCGACGCCATTGCGAATCTCTTCACGAATCCGCTCAAAAATTAATACGTTCGCATCCACCGCCATCCCCACGGTTAAAACAATGCCCGCCATCCCCGGTAAAGTTAAGGTCATACCCAGTAACGAAAGCAGCGCCACTAATAAGATTAAATTGACGGCTAAAGCAATATCGGCAATCCAACCAAAAATGCCGTAATAGATGCCCATAAATAAGACCGCTAACAAAAATCCCACAACGATGGAAATCAATCCTTTGTGAATGTTTTCAGCACCGAGTTGGGGGCCAATGGTTCGTTGTTCGACCACATAGATCGGCGCGGGTAAGGCCCCGGCACGGAGAAGAAGCGAAAGATTCAACGCTTCTTGGGGATTAGTTAGGCCCGTTACTTGAAAATTCGGGGGTAGCGCCGTTTGGATGGTAGCAATATTGGTAATACGCTCGACTTTATGCGGCACATATACGGTTTTTCCAGCGACTGTTTTTTTCGTCGCTTTGGTTTCAACATACACAATCGCTAACGGTTTACCGACATGTTCGCCCGTCACGCGGTGAAAATAACTTTCACCGCCGCCACCCAAACTAATACTGACCGCAGAACGGCCGGTTTCATCAAAACTGGTTGACGCATCGGTGATCGAATTTCCAGTTAATATCACCGTCTTGTTGAGAAAAACCGGCTGCCCTTGGTATTCAAACAACTGTGAATCCACTGGCGTCACCCCAGATTTTTGGGCCATGCGTGGATCATGATTCAAATCAACCAGATGAAATTCAATGGTTGCCGTCCCCCCCAAAATTTGTTGCGCGCGCGCAATATCTTGAACGCCGGGCAAATCAACGAGAATACGATTTCTACCTTGTTGTTGAACAATCGGCTCGGCCACGCCCAGCTCATTAATTCGATTACGTAAGGTATTCATTGTTTGGTCTAAAGCCGTTTGTTGGAGCGCCATCCGTCCGGCTTCCGTCCAGGTAAACACCAATTGATGTCCAGGTTGTGTGGTCAATGTAAATTGTGGGAATTGGGGCTCAAGTAGACGACGTGCGCTTTCAACGCTGGGTTCATCTCGAAAAACAATGGTCAGTTGTTTTTCACTCGGGCGCAATTCCGTATAACGGAGTTGTGCTTTTTGTAACTGTTCGCTGACATTCTTGACGATGCCCTGCATACGCTGAGCAAAGACGGTCTGCATATCGACTTCTAAAGCAAAATGCACACCGCCACGAAGATCGAGACCGAGCTTCATCGGCACCGCACCGAATTGCTGTAACCAGTGCGGCGCAGAAGACACTAAATTCACCGCCACGGTGTACTCATCGCCGAGCGCAGCCGCCAAGCTATCTTTGGCTTTAAGCTGGGCGTCCGTATTAGGAAAACGCAGTAATAAAGTTTGATGATCGACGCTCTGCGCAAGTGGAGTTAAATTTTGTTGTTGTAAAATTATTTTCACCTTCTGCGCGAGATCATGCGGATTTATTTGGCTCAATGTGGTCGCTGGAGAAATTTGCACAGCGGGTTGTTCTGGAAATACATTCGGAATGGCATACACCACTCCGATAAGAACCAACAAGATAAGCAACACATTTTTCCAACGCGGATACTGATTGAGCATATTGTTTTTGCCTTAACTGCGGTTACATCGTGCCCTTGGGGAATACATTCACGATTGCGGCTTTTTGTACTTTTATGTCAACCGTTTCCGCCACTTTCAACGTCACGATATCTCCTTTAATTTCAACAATTTTTCCGAGAATGCCGCCGGTTGTACTGACTTCATTACCGATGGCTAAGCTTTCCATTAACAGGCGATGTTCTTTCGCACGCTTCGCTTGTGGACGCCACAAAAGCAAATAGAAAATCACAACAAAACCTAACAAAACGAGAATTTGTGATAATCCTCCGTTTGGGGCCGCCGCCGTCGTTGTGGCCGCATCCGCCCACGCTTCATTAATAAGAAAACTCATCATGCTCTCCTTTGATTAAAACAAAACACAGATGCCATGCAATTTACCTGGTTCGCTGCGGATTCGCAAATAGGAATCTGAGCATCTATTTCGCATGATGGCACGAAACACGGTGTTTTCCGTCCACTACTGCGCTATTTTTACGCTTCAAACGCGGATTCTTTAATCGTCACACCTTGTTCACGGATCAAAACCATTCAATTTGGATCCGTTTTTTCACACTCGCTCACGGCGACATTTCGGATTATAATCGTGCTCAAATAATTCCCACTCAAGGATTGAAATCATGCCTAATTATACTACCCGCTCTACTTTATTCAGATTGAGCACTCAACGCCCATTGGCAACCGATCGTCCAGCGCAAACCCTAATTAACCATAACTTAGCGCGCTTTTTACGCAGTCCAAATCCAGATGGTTTGCCACGGGTTTCCTACGCGCTCAGCTGTCCCAGTGCGCACTTTAATCGTCCTGAAGGTCCAGATTTGGAAACCTCATCAACGTCGGATCTTACTGTGCACCAATCCACATGGCATCGCCGTAACTAAAAAAGCGATAACCATTTACAATCGCTTGTTGGTAAGCCTTCATCACGGCCTCGTGCCCTGCGAAAGCCGACACTAACATCAATAAAGTTGATTTGGGTAAATGAAAGTTGGTAATTAACGCATCCACACATTGAAAACGAAAGCCAGGATAAATAAACAGGCGGGATTCACCCTGGTAAGGTTGAATTTCGCCTTGTAGACAAGCCGTTTCCAAACTACGAACCGTGGTCGTTCCCACCGCAATGATGCGCTGGCCTTGTTGTCGCGTACGCTTTATTTTCTCACATAACGCCGCGGAAACCGTCACGTGTTCAGCATGCATACGATGATCGGTTAAGCGCGTCACCCGAACTGGCTGAAACGTACCGGCCCCCACATGTAAAGTAACAAAATCCACTTCCACGTTTTTATCACGCAGCTGTTGTAAAAGCGATTCATCAAAATGAAGTCCCGCCGTCGGCGCCGCAATCGCGCCGGGAACCTGGGCATAAACCGTTTGATAGCGATCTTGATCCAACTGCTCATCTTTTCT
This sequence comes from Nephotettix cincticeps, assembly GCA_023375725.1. Taxonomy (NCBI): domain Eukaryota; kingdom Metazoa; phylum Arthropoda; class Insecta; order Hemiptera; family Cicadellidae; genus Nephotettix; species Nephotettix cincticeps. Next base: position 1,224,045 of record JAGISJ010000011.1, on the reverse strand, counting down.
AGTCATGTAGGGGGGTAAAGGCATGTGTCCGATTTCATTTAACACATCTAGAATCGGCTGATCGGGCTGGACAAGTTGCAACTGAAATAAGTTTTCGACACGGGTTTGGATCCAGAACTTTTGACCATTTTCAAGGAATAACTCCGTATCCGGTTGTAAAGATTTATTCGATCTCAGATGCGCCAAAACCCGCCCTTGATCTAAAACGCGCTCGACCAAAATTTCGACCTTGCCTCCGGTTTTCTTCTGGGCAAACAAGCGGGCTGGAATGACTTTCGTATTGTTTAAAATCAACAAATCCCCCGGCTGGATACAGGTGAGGACCGCTGAAAAATAGCGGTGTGTGATCTGACCGGTCTCTTTATCCAGGCACAGCAAACGACTTTGTGTCCGCTCTGGAGTGGGATATTGCGCAATCAGATCTTGGGGTAACTCATAATCAAAGTCATGAATCGATAATGGCAAATGGGTCATCAATCTGGCTCGAAAAACCAATAAATAAAGAGATAAGCATCATAATCAACTCTGTTTTGGATAGCAAACCGAGATATGAGATACGGCACTTCCCCGCTCTCGTCGCAGTGTTGTGTCGGCTTCTGCGGATTGAGATACGATGGCCTGAAAAGCACGCCCTAGACTTTCTCTAAACCACCCAACCAATAGCCGTAAAATACTTACTGCAAGCTCGTTTATTCAACAGAGGGTTGATAAGTACGCTTTAATTTTGTTTGACGGGCATGGCGCGCCATCGCCAGTTCAAGCAGCCGGCTTAACAAGTCAGGAAAAGATAATCCCGAAGCCTCCCATAGTTTTGGATACATGCTGATTTGAGTAAACCCAGGAATCGTATTGATTTCATTAAAATAAATGGTGTCGGTGTGTTGATCAATAAAAAAATCGATACGCCCCATCCCCTGACACGCTATCGCTTCAAAAGTACGCTGTGCAAAGTCTTGTAATTGCGCGACCTGTTTTGCAGACAAAGCGGCCGGAATGACGAGTTCAGCCCCGTTGGGATCGAGATATTTCGCTTCGTAAGAATAAAAAACATGTTGCGGAATGATTTCACCGAATACACTCAATAACGGTGGCTGTCCCCATTGTTCATTTTCTAAAACCGCTACTTCAATTTCACGGACCGCTAAGGCTTGTTCGACAAGCACTTTATTATCGTAAAGCAATGCTGTTTCAATGGCACAGGTCAACTCTTCAGAAGAAGCTACGCGCGTAATGCCCACACTCGAACCGGCACTCACGGGTTTAACAAAAAGCGGGAAACCCAGTTCTTGATGAATTTTTTGGGTATAATAGACCGGTTCTAATTGCCATTGTCCTTGATTAAACGCTACAAAGGGCACAACGGGCACACCGCTTTCGGCTACGAGGCGCTTGCTCAGCACTTTATCCATCGCTAACGCGGAACTTAACGTATTCGCCCCGACATAAGGAATATCCAGAAACTCAAGTAATCCCTGTAAGGTTCCGTCTTCACCGTAGGCACCATGCAAGACAGGAAACACTACATCACAAAAATGAAGTTTTTTTTTAAGCTCAGCGGCAAAATGCAAATTTTCTTCAGGAGAAAGCAACGTTTTTTTCTCTGGCGGGCACAATCCGCTCTCACCGCGCGAATCGGCGGCTACAAACCAATCACCTTGTGAGTCAATAAAAATAGGGGTGACTTCAAATCGCGATCGATCCAAGTTTTTTATCACCGCGGCAGCGGACTGCAATGAAATTGCATGTTCACTGGATCGTCCACCAGATAAAACCGCCACGTTTATTTTTGAGTGAGTCATACCGACATTACCTTTCGCCTTTAGCTAGCTTGAACTTAGACAGTAGCAAAAATTTGCTGGCTCGGGAATAGTCGCAGGACGCTTCTATAGAATAGGCAGATACCCATCACGCTTAACTTAAAAAATTAACATCCATCCATTAGACCATACACGAAAAATAAAAACATCTATTTAAATAGAATAGATAAGAAAATAAACTAAATTTAATTGATAAAAAAGGGCTATCGCCTAATATTAGAAAATAACCCTTATTTTATGAAAAAAATTAAATCTAGTTTTAATTACTTAATTTAGTTAGCACCCAGCGTGCACAAAGCACTATTCGGGGTTAATTCTGCGCCATAAAGCGTTGAATGTTGAACTTGATTTTCATCTTTCCCTTCCATTGTGGAAAAGTGAGTAAATCCCTTGGAGTGTGCTAAATAATATTTTTTAGTTTCGATTGGGTGCAGTTTAGATTGATCTGTACATTCATTTTGTCTCTCTTTTCTAGGGAGTAAAGAACACAGGTTTGCCAAACAGAGCATGCAAAGAAAATACAAAAGAATCAAATAAAAATATTATTAGAGAAGCCTTGAGGATCTCCGGACCAATAAATATAATGGGTAGAAACCCTGGATTTGCTATAGCGGACAGCATTAGCATCATAAATATAGCCAATACAATGAGTGCGAACATGGCTGGTAAAATAAGATAGTGCCAATCCGGATTGCTGGACATTGAGAAGTAAGTTTCTATTTCATTTTCTTCTTGTTGGTGCTCTGAAGGTAAGAGGGAATAATGAGACGAGCTTTTTTTTTAAGGTGATTTTTTGGCATTTTTTTATCATTTTTAGAGAGGTTAGTTATTTTTAATTCAATTATATGAATAAAATAATTATATTCATATAATAAATATAATAAATATAGTCAGATTTTATTATAAATAAAATTGATAACAGAATCCAATATAAAAATATTTTTTATTGCCAATAACTGAGAAAATATTCCGATATAGTTTTTCCTCCGTTTTAAAATAATCAATTTTATCTTTTTATTAGCATAGATGTATAAAAAAAATAATTAATAAAAAGCACTGGAAAAATGTGCAGCGATTCAATGAAGCACAATGCACTAAATATCTTTCATCCAAAATAAACTTTTACATGTCACTCGTTCTTAACTCCCCAGGTATTTTTTATCAAAATTTCCATTTAATTCCTAAAAATCTAAGAATAGTTTTCTTTTTTATTGAAATAAAAAATATCAACCTTAAAAAATAATTAAAATATAAAGATATTGTTCCTAAACAGAATAAAAAATTACATAGATATCTCTTTTTAACGCCAAGCTCCGTTTACTCTTTGGAAATAAAACGTTTGCTGAAGCAAATTCCTAATAATTTGATATCTAAAAAAGATCTGATAAGATAATATTATAACTGTATAGTATATATCCCATGGAGGGACTATCCGATGGAGCGGAGCTTTTATTATTTCTCTACGTTAGCTCTATCGGCTTTATTTTTTACATCCTCTGCCCTAGCTGCTCACCCTTTGCCACCTCGGTTCTCAGGCAACGGCTATGCCAGTGATTATGTCGTGGGGCAAATGGACTTAATGATCCCCGTTTCAGGGGATCGATTGCAACACACCTATTTTAATCCTGCCATCGCCTATGGTTCCGATAACCAAGGCTATGCCGATTTAGGACTCGGGCATCGCTGGATACATAACTGCCAAACTTTACTCGGCGTCTATCTCTTTGGTGGCTATACCCGTACTGAACATGATGCGCATTTATGGGTTGCGAACCCTGGGATTGAAGCCATGGGACGACGTTGGGATGCGCACCTCAATGGTTATCTCTCAATGGGCGATAAAAATTATCACTACTTGGATGGCCAACAAGGTATCGGTACCTTTTTTCGTGGTCATAGTGGTTTCATAACTGAAGAAGCGTTTAATCTAGTTCATCACACCGGAAATGGTGCCGACCTCAAATTGGGTTACCAACTTTTTTCACATGTGCCGCTACGAGCTTATCTCGGTGGTTATTATTTCCGTGCACACGAAGTCAATCGCATCGGTGGCGGGGTGGTGGGTTTAGAATATTGGCTCGATGATCATATCAAGTCTTTTGCGCACTACACTTACGATAATCTTCATCATAGTACCGGAGCCATTGGTTTAGGCATTGAGCTCGGTGGTACACGTTACCACCGTAGTAATCCTTGTATTGAGGAGCGCCTGACGGATCCCGTCGAACGTTATCTCGCCGAACTGGGCCATGGCTCGGCACTCCCAGGCAAAACAAAAAAGAACTTTATCGGCAGTCCTTACTCTGTGGAAATTCTCAATAATATTGCTTTTTTTACTCCAAATGGTATCCCCAATAATAGTGGAGAGGATCTAACCATTGATAATTGTACCTATGAAAATCCGTGTGGACTTACAGATTTTCTCCAAAATGGTATCGATACGCTCAATACTTTACTTCCAGGTACAATTATGTATTTCAATGGTAATTACTATCCTGCTCTTAATAATGCTCTAAATAGTCCAATCACCTTACGAGCGAATCAAAGTATTTACTCACGAAATAAAGATTATTCAATGCCTGCTAATAAACTGAATCGCTCAATATTCCTTGGTGGGTTTATTTTCGAAGGCAATAATCTAATTAATGATATAATTTTGCTTAACAACAATGCCTCTATTAGCCCTGCAATAACAGCAAATGGCGTAAATAATTACATTATAAATAGTTCGATAGGAGATCCAGGAAAAAATAATCAAACTTCATATGAAAAACTAATAGCCATGAGTGATGATGCGACGCTCATCATTAATGCTAGCCAATTGTTTAGTAGTGGCGCTACAGGTGGAAATATGATTGCTTTAAACAATGATGCAAAATTACTTATAAATAATAGTCAAATTTCTATTACAAAAAACTCAGGCACAACAGCAACGACGGTAAACGGTATTGGGCTGCTAGATAGTAACAACTATATAGAGATAAATAACTCTGATCTTCAGGTGTATCAACTTGGCACTGGTCCGAACAACATTACTCAAGCTGTTGCCATAACAAGTGGTTCGGGAACAAACGATCACGTCACCATTACAGACAGTCTCATTTCGACTGAAAGTACAAGAAGTGCTATCGCATTGGCAGGAGATACTTATACACTCGCAAATAATAAACTGAATAGTTCTATTATCGTAAATAATGGAAGCCTTTTCGCTCGTGACCAAATTTCCGATTCTACAGGGATAACCGGTGGCACCACTGTTCCTCTTAACATTACTATCAGTCCATCGACGCTATGTCGAACTACTATCAACGGATTAATCACTTCTACTGCGTGTTCTTAAAGCACGGATAGCATGAATCCTTATAAAAGGAATAAAAAAACCCCGGGAGTCGAATTGACAACCGGGGTTTTTGTTTTGTAAGAAGCCTGGCAATGCCCTACTTTCCCGTGGGGGAACCCCAAAGTATCATTGGCGCAAAGTAGTTTCACGGCTGAGTTCGGGATGGAATTAGGTGGGGCCTACTTGCTAAGGTCGCCAGGCGATCGATTTCGAAAGCGTTTTTAGGTGCTTTCTACTAAACCATAAAATTTATAAGAAGCGTTTACTTGTATCTTTGATTCTAATGTGGATATGTCGCTTTAATTGATTATCAATTTGACTAAAAATAACCAGTTGGATTCTCAAATCAAGCCTCACGGTCAATTAGTATGGGTTAGCTCAATGCGTTACTGCACTTACACATCCCACCTATCAACGTTGTCGTCTACAACAGACCTTAAGGAGTGTTAAACACTCAGGGAGATCTTATCTTGAGGGAGGCTTCCCGCTTAGATGCTTTCAGCGGTTATCCCGTCGGTACTTAGCTACCCGGCTATGCTTCTGGCGAAACAACCGGACCACCAGGGGTACCTCCACGTCGGTCCTCTCGTACTAGACGCAGCTCCTCTCAAATCTCCAGCGCCCACGGCAGATAGGGACCGAACTGTCTCACGACGTTCTGAACCCAGCTCGCGTACCACTTTAAATGGCGAACAGCCATACCCTTGGGACCTGCTTCAGCCCCAGGATGTGATGAGCCGACATCGAGGTGCCAAACACCGCCGTCGATATGAACTCTTGGGCGGTATCAGCCTGTTATCCCCGGCGTACCTTTTATTCGTTAAGCGATGGCCCTTCCATTCGGAACCACCGGATCACTATGACCTGCTTTCGCACCTGCTCGACGTGTCTGTCTCGCAGTCAAGCACCCTTGTGCCATTACACGCAACGCGCGATGTCCGACCGCGCTGAGGGTACCTTTGTGCTCCTCCGTTACTCTTTAGGAGGAGACCGCCCCAGTCAAACTACCCACCATACACGGTCCTCAAACTCGATTCAGAGTTCTAAGTTAGAACTTCAAAGTTGACAGGGTGGTATTTCACCTTTTGGCTCCACGCATTCTAGCGAACGCGCTTCAACGCCTCCCACCTAGGCTACACAGCCAAATTCAAAGTTCAGTGTAAAGCTGTAGTAAAGGTGCACGGGGTCTTTCCGTCTTGCCGCGGGTACGCTGCATCTTCACAGCGATTTCAATTTCACTGAGCCTTGGGTGGAGACAGTGTGGCTGTCGTTACGCCATTCGTGCAGGTCGGAACTTACCCGACAAGGAATTTCGCTACCTTAGGACCGTTATAGTTACGGCCGCCGTTTACCGGGGCTTCGATCCGTAGCTTCACTTGCGCTGACATGGCTCTTAAGTTTTATTTTCGAGTTATTTTTTTCTCTCATTTTTTCTTAAGAACCATCTCAGCGCAAGTTAACCACTTCAATTAACCTTCCGGCACCGGGCAGGCGTCACACCCTATACTTCCTCTTTCGAGTTCGCAGAGTGCTGTGTTTTTGATAAACAGTCGCAACCACCTGATTATTTCAACCTCTCTTAGCTCCCCGCGTAAAGCGGCTCACCGGAAAAGGCGCACCTTCTCCCGAAGTTACGGTGCCAATTTGCCTAGTTCCTTCACCCAAGTTATCTCATCGCCTTAGTATTCTCTACTTGTCCACCTGTGTCGGTTTGCGGTACGGTTCCAACAGACCTGAAGTTTAGAGAGTTTTCCTGGAAGCAGAGCATCAGTGACTTCATCGTTAACCGAAGTTATTGACTCGTCATCACATCTCAGGATTAACGAATGTCCGGATTTACCTAGACATTCTCCCTACTTGCTTAAACCGGAACTACCAGTCTCCGGCTCACTTAGCTTTTTTCGTCCTCCCATCACAGTCTGTCGAAGTACGGGAATATTAACCCGTTTCTCATCGACTACGCGTTTCCGCCTCGCCTTAGGGGCCGGCTCACCCTGCGTCGATTACCGTTGCGCAGGAAACCTTGGACTTTCGGCGGGCGAGGTTTTCACTCGCCTTATCGTTACTCATGTCAGCATTCGCACTTCGGATACCTTCAGCCTACTTCTCAATAGACCTTCAACGGCTTACCGAACGCTCCTCTACCACGCCGTTGATTCGTAAATCAACGACATTCACTGCTTCAGTATTAGATTTGAGCCCCGTTCATTCTTCCGCGCAGACTGACTCGACCAGTGAGCTATTACGCTTTCTTTAAAGGATGGCTGCTTCTAAGCCAACCTCCTGGCTGTTTGGGC